>WIWV01000192.1:0-33498 GCA_014839625.1 Penicillium ucsense | reverse complement strand
GTGCCTATCTAAGCTACGAAGGTGGTGTGCGTGGGCGCGCACCACGCTGGTGAGACGCGCCAAACCACCAAGCTATCTCAACATAATAGTTACAGGGTGTCGGTGCTTGACTGCTTGTTGAAGTCCACACCGTACCTATCAGCACTGGCAAATCCATGATCCCGGAACTGCCTGTTTGGGTAACTCCCCTCCTGCGCACAACCTCCGCAGCGCCCGCCAAGGCAGAGTTGCGGGTTGGTTCCGAGGTGGGGAAGAGCCCTTGGCCCCAGCTGCCGCGAGCAGGTGGGAGTAAGAAACAAAGTCGAGTCGACCGAGTTCGAGACGGGAGGTGTTGCTCTATGACTCTTGGAGGGTAATTGAGTCGTCTCATGGAAAGTCCTGTCCTGAGTCCTGAGTCCTGACTGCTGGACAAGACTTTCATCCCGGTCGTGGGAGAGTCATTCGTCACGCATGCTGTATGATGGCAGTGGAAAAAGGAAGCTAACCTCCAAAGTCGAGATCGACCAAGATGGCGGTTCGGGTGGCTGACAGTGGCTGCCGCACTCATGTGGACCGTGCTTTAAAGCTCCGTGAAACCTTTTGAGGGTTTGCAGACGTGAGCCATGGACTGGTAATCTTTCCATAGTTCAGTGACTAGGTACCTTCCATTTCTAACAGTATCCTACACACTACCTACCTCACCTAACACCGTGTGGCGTGTAGTCTCAGAGACTGTAGATTACTAGATAACGAGTAGATTCCTGACTGATAGTGGATGTAGTTACTAGGTAGACTCTGCAGTCATTTGGTATATACATATTGATCGCATTGACGCGATCTCGCCGGATGGAAGGCCACGTGCGTCCCTGACACCTGACCCAGAGGGTCAGGTTATACCTAGTATAATATATACTACCTACCTGTTGTAATATATACTACCTACCTGTTGAGTACGCCTGAGGCGTCTCCATGTACGATTGCATCGAGTGACTTGGTTGACTTGGAATGTACCGGAAGAAGAGGATCCCCATCGCGGCGTTGAAGAAGTCACGCAAAGTACCGCAGGATGTACAAGTCTCTCCGACGGATGGACTGCACTCTCAGGAAGCACGTGCACGTGCACGTCCAGTGGTCTCGAGGTACCACCCAGACGCCTTGTGTTGCAGTCGCCGGCCACGACGCAGTCTGACTTATCAAGTGGTGGTACAGCATTACCGGAATGATGAATAGTCGAGTACCTCATTGCAACGCCAGCAGCTACGACTGTCGTCGTACTCCCGGTCACGTCTCCACCAGGTACAGACGCGGTACCTCGGTCGGCCTCCACTTCTGAGCCGAACTTCACATTACGTCTTTTGCGGGCGATTGGAAGTGATCGGCACCAATGGCTTTCCCCAACTTGCCTGCAACAGTGAAAGAGGTTGCCCACCTGTCTACGCGCTAACTCCATCTGGGGAAGCCGATCATGACTGCTCTCAGATATCTAGGACTTGACGAGTGCGACTCGTTTTGCCGGTACCTCTGGCCCGCGACAATATCTACAGTGCATCGATAAGGGGGAGAACATGGTCTAATTCGATGCCCAAGGACATGATTCGCAGACGGGAGGATTTGATGAGGGCTTTATCTTTACGCTACCATCTGTCGCGACTCGCGGATGCGTAGTATACGCTGTGCAAGTGCCAGCTTCCAAATGCACCCATCTCAGCTACAGGATCATGGACCTCATCGAAGAATCTCAAGATGCAAAGGGCATGTACCTTTGCCTCTCGCCAGTGGATGCCGATGGTTCTCCAGATGAGTTTCTTGTCAATTCCCCGGCATGAGATTCAGTACTCAGCGTCGTTGGTGCCATAAGTTCACCAGCGCACTCTCCTCTGACGGCGCTCAGCGCAGTACAGCCATGTCGAACCGGTCATTGCGCGACGCTAGAGCCGAACCCACCGAATATGATGACGGTGGAGACCGGGAGGAACGGAGAGGAGAGGCTTGGAGAGCGTGGAGGCGGCCCCGGAAAACGGGAACCACCAGAAAAGAAAAAAGGCGTTCAACGTGCAAGAGAAGCAGCCAGACATCCGGAATCACAGGTGAATCCGTAGCAAGTGGACCCTGCCCTTTGCTAATCGACGATGCGAGTCCACTCGTGCCACAGATAGCCTTCGCGGCTCGGCATGGCTGAGAGGAGGAATCCCTCGTCATGAGTCTGATCACCGCGTCTCGCTTCTCTAACCAGGAACGTCAATTGGGGGTCCCAATTGCAAAAAGAGGAAATCCTTGTTTGGGAAAAAGAGCGAAAATAAAAGGGCGCCTGAACAACAGAGATCCTCTTCGCCCGAACAGAATGATGAGCCGGAAGCGATGCCCTGATTTAAATCCAGCCTGATTCCCCGCGCTGTCAATGCCCTGTTGATCTTTTTATTTCCCATGTGAGGATACCAACATCGTATTTTCTCGGAGCACCTCTTCACCAATTCTTCCCTCAACAAGGCCGCGTTTGTCTACAGTGAGACAGAGAGCAACGCCCCTTGCGCGCTCTTTGAGACACATCAAGTGACCAACTTGCGACGGAAGGAATTTGCGCATTATAGTTCCGAATCGGCTTTTTCCACCTTCATACGACAAACCTCCCTCCTCGCCGTGGTACGAGATGGCCAAACAAAAGTATCTGGGCCTGAGTGGCACCCACCTCCAAATTGCGATCGGTCTTTTGGCTGGCATGGATTTTTTACTTTTTGGGTACGACCAAGGTGTGACGGGTGGCTTGCTCACGCTGGAATCATTCCGAAAATACTTCCCCACCATTGATACCACAGAAGCCGGTACAAGGGGCTTGACAGCTGCGCAAAAGAGCGCTCAGTCGACTCGTCAGGGTATCACTGTGGCGTCCTACAACTTGGGCTGCTTCGCCGGCTCCATTCCGACCATCTGGATCGGTAACATGCTCGGTCGCCGCAAGGCGATCTTCCTCGGTTCTTTCATCATGGTGATTGGCGCAATCTTGCAGTGCACCTCGTACGGACTGGCTCAATTCATCGTTGGTCGTTTGGTCACTGGGTTCGGCAATGGCATCAACACCTCTACGGTTCCCACGTGGCAGTCCGAGTGCTGCAAGTCTCATCGCCGTGGCCAGATGGTAATGATTGAAGGTGCCATGATCACTTTTGGAATCATGATCAGTTACTGGATCGATTTTGGACTCTTATTCACCGATCCCAGTGAGGTGGCCTGGCGCTTTCCCCTGGCATTCCAGATCTTCTTCGCTCTGATCATTCTTAGTTTCGTGATGTTCTTGCCCGAGTCGCCTCGTTGGCTGATTCTCAAGGGTCGCGAAGACGAGGCTCGTAACGTGCTTGCGGTTCTTTCCGGTCACGACGCTGACGAGACGTACCTTGAGACCGAATTCATCGCCATCAAGACTACCGTGCTGGAAATGGCCAAGGGTTCCTTCAGTGACATGTTCACCATGGGCAAAGATCGTCACTTCCACCGGACCATGCTGGCCTATGTCAACCAGTGTTTCCAGCAAATCTCCGGCATTAACTTGATCACCTACTATATCCCTACCTTGCTCCAGAACCAAGTCGGACTCACTCCCACATTGTCTCGACTGATTGCGGCGTGCAACGGGACAGAGTATTTCCTTGCCTCCTGGGTGGCCGTGTTCACAGTGGAGAAGTTTGGTCGCCGAACGCTAATGATCTTTGGCGCCGCTGGCATGTCACTGTCAATGATTGTCCTGGCCATCACCGACAGCATTTCTGCAGCTCATCCCCAGACTCCTCTCGGAACTCGCGCGGGTATCGCACAGGCTGTCTTCCTCTTTGTCTTCAATACCTTCTTTGCCATTGGTTGGCTCGGAATGACTTGGCTCTATCCCGCCGAAATTGTGCCATTGAAGATCCGCGCCCCTGCCAACGCCTTGTCCACATCGTCAAACTGGATCTTCAACTTTATGGTCGTGATGATCACGCCCGTTGCATTTAACAATATTGGATACAAAACCTATATCATTTTCGCGGTCATGTGGGTTTCCCCTTTCGTCCCATATTCTGTTCGAACCAATTATACAAGGTTTTCCCCGATTGATATTCGGTTCACGAACTAACCCTTCAACCATTGTAGTAACGCCGCGATCGTCCCATCAGTCTACTTCTTCTTCCCCGAGACCACCTGCCGATCTCTGGAGGAAATGGACCGCATCTTCTGGAAGACGCAAAACGTCGTTGAATGTGTCAAGATCGCTCGCGAAGAACCGCACATGTACGGCCGCAAGGGTGAACTACTGCGCACCCTGTCCGACGTGGAGGATGACGCCACTCGCCGCGCCAGCGCGCAAATAGAAGGGTCGAGAAAGTCCACCAAGCAGCATCACGAGCATCTTGAGGACGGCTCAGGCTCGAGTGATAGTCCTGTTGAAAAGGAGAAATGAGCTGTTCTGTCTTGATCATAGAGTCTATTGAGATGTCGCCTAGAAATTGTGTCTTTCTTTCCTGGACACGGGGCTGAGTTTGGGGATGGGCACATTTTGGATTACACTCTGTTGATAGACGACTTCATGAACATTTATGAATATGCCTGCAAGGTCTTATGGAAGGTATTCGTACCGTGTATCAGTAGCTGTAGATTGGTTGCACTACCTTTCCGACTTCAAGATCATCGGATACTCGTGCTCTCTCGACAAAGGGAGTCTCTTTACCCCCCTTCTATCTCAAAGGTACGCCCGTACACTACAGCTCGCACCTATCAGCCCCGTTTAATCCATACATGAGATCGAGCCGCTTAATCGGGCATCGCAATATTCTCACCAACGCGTCCCGTCTGCGCGTCGGACGAATGAAGTTCTGCCTTTAGAGTGGAGATCTGCCTTTTCCATATTATTCCATAGACTAGATGTTGTTGAAGGTATTTGTAGGGTCTGGTCCGATTTAGTGGACTTGTTGTCTAGAATCGGAGTTGTCGAGGCAGAATGGATTTTGTCCACTTCGATGCGTGCAGGTGGTTGCCTGATGAAAGCCAAGGTGACAAAACGAGCCTTGCTTGTTTTTGAGGCGACATAAACAGGGAGCGTACCCGACTCAAGTTATAAATATGGGATCTCATCTACTTTATTAGATAGAGGATATGTGTGTGAAAACCGATATGGAATACAAATTCATTATAGGTTTCGATGAAAAAAAAATAGTCTCAGCTTCATCTAAGAATCATTTCCGTGCAGACATTTCCGAAATAAGGAATGATAATCATGATTCAATCAACCTGCTGAAGAAGCATTCCATGCAAAATCTCCAACCTCCACATGCCTCATACTAAGAACTGGAAAAGATAGTTCACTTCAAACAACCTCCTGATGAGCAGTTTCAGGATGCTCCTTCGTGGTCTGAGCCTTATGTCTCTCCACCTCCTCTCCGAACTGGTCAGGAATCTCATTCGTCTTCCACGGCTTCGCATTCGAATCAAACACCAGGTCGATTTCTTCCAGAGTTCGACCCACTGTCTCGGGGTACATGAAGAAGACGTGGAACGTCATCGCGAAGCAGAATACACCGAAGATGATGTACGTCCTCCATTGGATGTTGTGGAAGGCTGGAGCGACGAAATAAGCGAGCGCAAAGTTGAAGATCCAATTGGCGGATGCGGAGAGACCGACGCCCTTGGCTCGGTATTTGAGGGGGAAGACTTCGGATGCGTAGATCCAGCCGGTGGGGGCCTATTGAGCGGGGGGTGTTGTGTTAATGAAGATGGTACGAAAAAAGGGGCCCGAGTGGGAAATAAAGGTGGAGGGGGATCTCTTACCCAGGTGAAACCGTAGACACCCGTGAAGATGTATGAAAATGCAATCACTGCCATACCAGGGGATCCCTTGATGGACCAGGTCAGGTTATAGTTGCCGTTGACGTTGGTTACTGACTCTCCCTTGGTAGCCATAACGCCGGCAATGATAAAGTGAATTACCATGCAGATCACCGAGCCAGAGAGCAGAAGCTTGCGGCGGCCGACACGATCAATATACGGGAGCATGACTCCCGTTGTAACCAGGAAGATAACGTATTGGATTGCCGAGGACCATAGCGTTGTGTTGCCACTCTGATGAAACACCGATGTTAGTAAAGAGCCCTTCATCACCTTCTTATTCTCAACTTCCAATTGCATTTGGACTCCGGAGGAAAAGCTCACCAGGCCAGCCATCTCAAAGATATACACCACATAGTACATGGCCACGTTACCACCGAGCAATTGTTGCCACATCTGCACACTCATTCCGCACATGGTACGCTTCCAGATACGAGGACCAAAGAGCGAAAGGAAAGAGACATCCTTAGACTGGTGCGCAATACGCGCAGCCTCCTGGACCTCTTCAAACTCAACCTGCACCACGGGATCATTGCGGTCTCCCTTGCCGTGAATCAAGGCAAGCACATCCAGAGCCTCCTCCCGTCGCTCTTTCGCTGCCAGCCACCGAGGTGATTCCGGGAAGAAGAACAGAGCAATGAACAAAATGAGTCCCGGCACGGCTTGGATACCCCAGCAGATTCGGAAGGCAGCGGGGCCAGAGACGCCCACGGCACAGCCGTATGCAATCAGGTACATGATCAAGATACCCCACTCGATGGCCCATTGCTGAATCCCCACCACACGACCGCGGATGCGAGCCGGTGCGAGTTCAGACAGATAGACGCAGGTCTGCGAGGAAGTCACACCGACGGCGAGGCCGCTGACGACACGACCGGCGACTAGGTGAGTGACGTTCTGAGCACTGCATTGCACCATAGCGCCAACGATCCATACGAGAGATGCAACCATAAGTGCACCACGACGGCCAAGGATGTCAGAGAGCCAGCCTGCCGCGATTGATCCAGCAAAGGATCCGGCAGACATGGAGGCAGTGATCTAGATGTAAAAATGACGTGAGCTTTCATGTCTTGGATTGACTGATTCGATATCCGATAGCGCGAGTCGAGGGGCAGATTGGCAATGACTTACACCTCCTTGGAGGTTGGAATTCGGATGATTGAAATAGTTATTGTACGTATCGACGCCAATCCACGCGCTCATCGAACTATGGTCGACAGCAGGAAATGTCAGCGCTCACCTCTCAAGCCCGAGCGAATCCATACGAACAAGCTTCGAGAAGAATGGTCAAAACATACCTGACATCAAATCCAAACAAGGCTCCGCCGACGGTGCCAAACGCGGCGAGTACTGGTCGTTGTTCTCTCAGCAAAGACTCGACCTTAAAGCCCTGTCTCAAGGTCACGAGAGAACTCACCGTAAATATTTGAAATCTGATACATGGCTGCACGTATCATTCAACAAGCCTCTCTGCTGTCTAATCTCCCTGCTTCCTTTCTTCTTGCACCATCCCGGAAAGGCCTTTTATATCAATAAGCTTGTCCACTTCCATGGTACTTGTGCGCCCAATTCGCGGGTGGCTTGCATCTGAATAACGCCTAAGCGAAGACAGGGACTAGCGCCGATGCATGGCAGGACAGGAGTCAAAACGGGGCTCGAGATCCATCCACGGAAAAGATCGTCTGGTAACAGTGCGGAGAAACGCACACGTTGGGGAACCGGGGCCCCAGTATTGAAAGGCTCCAGCGCGGTCGCTGCGTCATTGTTGCAATGTTGATGGAGATGGTGTGCTGGGCTACACCAGTCGGTTATTAGAGTGAAGTGCTGTATGCATCTCGGTTAAAAATTAGACGTTTTAACCGAATCTCCATCTCAATGTTCTCGGTGTCTCCAGTCCCCACGCCGGGGAGGTCTCCATAACGGATGCCCAGGCCACGAATATGGCATCTTGACTTGAGAATTAGGCTATATCACACAATGTGTGAGCCGCTGAAGCCAAGCAAAATCCCTTCCAGATCTACACATCTGCCTCGGACCATAGCCTTCTGTGAAGTGGAATCCAGTCACGCGAATTCAGGTTTGTCGTCAAGGAAGAGTATATAACCAGAGTGTCTTGGAAAGCCGATCCGCGTTTGTGGCTTGCAAGGGTGTTCAGAGCTTAGGTCGGCATGCCGACGTCATGCCACCCGGCTAAAACCATGTGATTTTTGCCGAAATAAAACCCGGCCGTAGACGCCTGGTTTCGGCGAACTTGGCCGAGGATATACAATTTGATCGTGTTCGGAGGAAAGACCTATTCATTGGGTGAGATGATTTCGTGGAATACCCTGTTTCTTGCATGATCCGGATTTTCCAAAGTGAGACCGAATTGCGGGGAGGAGAGATCGGGTGAATGGAGTGGCCATTGTTTGACATATGAGATCTATTCTACTTGTCTCTAGGGTTCTATCTCCCTGCCTCCCAATCCTTGAACGCGCGTCGAAACTTAGAAAAAAAAAGAAATGATAAGAGCAAATGTCCAACAAGGGACGAGAAACATGAAATATACACCAAGAATGTGCTGAAGATGAGAACAGAAAAAGACTTCGCTATTAAAGGGTAACAATCAAAGCTTGCTCTTGGGAGGAGTATTCTTGAGCAAGGCCTCATTCCAAGGGTAGGGGTCAAAGACAAGGTCGTTGACGGGGTTCTCCTGACTGGCACGGCGGAACAGGTCAGGGTATACATTTCCGTCGGCGCGACCCAGGCTGCTGTCGAGTTGCCAGTCGGGAATGGCCCAGGCATCCACAAGACGCACAGCATGGGGGCGGACCTCATCAAGCAGCTTCATCACGGCAACAGTACGAGTGAGGCCAATTTGACGGACGGTAACGGCTCCAGAGGAAAAGAACTCGGCCGCCTCCCGCTCGAGAGTGTGCAGAGCATAGAGACGGAAGAGTGAGTGCATCATGGTCTTGGTCTCGGGATCCAAAGACTGTGACAGCTCAGGAGAAGAGACAGCTTCGTAGAAGTTCTTCACCACGAGATATTGGGAGTGAGCGGTTGACAAGCGCCAGAAGTCGACCAGCAGACTGTTCCATGAGCGCTTCTCGGAATCACGGTGCTTGAGAGCCTCGAAGGTCAGGTGAGCCGTGCGCCAAGCAAAGGCGGCCACGATGTCGTTGTCTTGCTCGAGAATGTCGAAGGAGGCACCCTTGTCACGGCGGTCCAAGTAAGTGCGAAGAATGCGGGAGGTGTCATTATCCGCAGACTTGCCAGAGAGAACAGCACGGGCCGACTTCAAGAGGTAGCGAGCAACCTGCTGGGTGAGCATGTAGTTGTCACCTTCCCAGGTCAAGGTGGGCAGATAGTCGGAGTAGAAGGGTCCGATGCCGCTGTAGCTGCTGTAACCGTGACCACCGCACGTGCGACGGCAGATCTCAAGACCCTCGCCAGCAGTAGTACTAGCTAGAGCCTTGAGACCGCAGGAAGTGGCGTGCAGATCCGCCAGCAGATCAGCACCAGCTCGCAGCTCCTCGGGACCTGGGCCACGAGTCTCCTGGCTCGGAGTGGAAGCCGCCTGCATACGCTTTTGATTCTCCTGATACAGACGCATCATACCACGACCGGTGAAGTGAAGGGCATACATAGATGCCAAAAGAGGCAACAGGCGAACTTGCACCATCTTGTAGTTGAGGACCTGAGTCTCTCCAGCGTTGGGGTCCGCATCCCGATCCTGGAACTGTCGGCGGACAGCACAGTACCGAGTGGCAATGGTCACACCGCGAGCCAAGGTACCGCCTGACTGGAGAACGATATTGGAGCGGACCCAGGTCATGGTGCCGTAGACCAGAGTCGCCATGCGGGGGCGCACGTACTTGTTCGTCGCCTTGTCGACGCTAGAGAAGCGGGCGAGCATGTTGACGTGGGGAATCTTGTAATTGTTGAAAAGCAGGAAGCCGTTGTCCATAGTGCTAAAAGAAGGAGAATCGCACGTCAGTTCACTGTTTCGCTGGCCTCTTCACCTGTCGCTGGAAAAACCGATATCACTCACTTGTAGCCGAACTTGGGACCAATGTCACCAACATAGACATTCTCCATGGGTTGGTGGGTCTCAAGATCGCGGACTTGAACAACGAAGGGGTGAGGGCCGTAATTCTTTCCTGCGATATAGAGCTGGGCCATGACCACAGCATGGTTGGCGGTGCGACCCAAAGAGCCAATCCACCACTTGGAAGCGGTCAATGTTGGAGAGTTGATGATGAAAGTCTTGTCCTCGGGATTCCAGGTAGCGGTCGTTTCGAGGCCGCGAACGTTGGAGCCGTGTCCCAGTTCGGTTTGAGCATAGCAACCGATGATCTGGTACTTCTCGGCTCGCTCAAGGAAAATCTTGTGTTGTTCCGGTGTTCCTTGCTCACGAAGGGTGACCTGCGATATTGAAAGGGGAATGTCAGCGACTTTCTGTATCACAGCGGAAAGACAAACCCGCGACAATGCCGACCCGTAAATAAGAGACTCACCAAAAACATGCTGGCATGCAGACCGTATGGCGTTGGCTCGCCGATCAAGTCATTGGCGAGATGAAGCTCCTCCATGTTCCACTTGTGCTGCTCAGCCAACTGCTGCAGACGCTTCGCCTTGGCGAGCGAGCGCTGAAGGCGATCGACGCGGCCCAAAGAGTGGTTTTGAGACTTGTCAAAGACCTTCTCGGCTTGGAGCATTTTAACCAGCTTGTCCTGGAGCTGCAGGTGCTCCTTGGTGTGCAGCAACTCGGAAAGCTTCTGAACATCCACGTTGGATTGAGCGCGCTCTTGGACGAGCAGCTCGGAGCCCTGCGGGCCACCCGGCTTGAGGGACTTGACCCAGTCTGGGGGTGGTTGTCCAGGCATTATGTGTGTGTGTTGGGGGGGTTAGGAGGAAAGGGTGCGCAGAGTGAGATCAAGTCGAGAGGCAAGTGATGAGAGAAAGGTGGAGGGAAAAAAGAGCGATGAGGAAATCGTGGGGATGGAGGATATAAGCAATCAATGTCCAGCCGCACTCTCCGGGGCCCCAGGCCGAGGGCCAGCTGAGCCAGCGACCGGCCGAAAGAGGAAGTTACCGAGGCTCGTCCACATCGGGATATCGAGACCCTTGGCCGAAAACCACCGAGACGAGCGCGTTAGCAGTCGAATCAAGGTCACTATTTTTTACCTTGCATAGCTATTCTGGAAAGATCTCATGATAAGTTGACTGCAAGTTCTAAATGGTAAATGTTCCCAGGTAGTTCTGTAGATGTTGCGCCCGATCCGCGTTGTCGAACCGGCTGTATCTATCGGCCGGAAATAGAAGTTGACCAAACTGGACCGAACCCAAATTGTGGTCCATTACATGGAGTCTTGTACCCCATCCTGGATGGATCATGGTGGTAGACCCATTATAACCCCGCAAAATTCTCCCATGATCTGTTCGTTTGATGTTCTAGTAGATAAACAATTGTCAAGTCGGAACATTCAATTCTTGAAGACATATGGATCGGGTAAGGTATGGAATGTCTAATTGGAACAACCTAGAGAGGATCCTCGCGCGGGTACTTTGCCTGAGTAGGGTGTTTTCAGCCGCGAGGCGACGGGGTCCGAGGGTGACTAGGTACTTTTTCCATATCAACACCACTTGCACGAGTCATGCTAGGTATGTTGGTGCTAGATACTCGGATCTCGCGGTGGCGACCAAGCCAACGGGCATGCGCCCGAGCACAGGTGATCGGGTTGAAGTACGGATCTTCGATCATTCCTCACGCGCTCTTAAGATCCAAGCCCGATCTAATGTTCTCAGATCGATCGTATGACCGGGCGTGTGATTCGAGACTTGCTAATAAGTGAGATCGCGCTAAACAGCAGCACTGCGCATGACATCCGATCGATCTTAGATGGTGAGCATCAGCCGGCGCTCATCTTGATATCAACTCCTCTTCTCATCCTACAGACGGTAGTATAACCTTTGCGAAGAGTCTTATACGACGCCTGCTCTCAAAATTGAACAACAATCATATGTGATTAGTCGATCATACGATGAGGTTAGGGCGACCGAGCCGAAGTTTGTCAACAAGGCTGATGTGCTGTACACTTGTACAAGGAAGAGCCGGGGAAGCTTTGCCGAGGCTACTTTCCCGCGGGGGCTGTGCGGCTGATAGGCGTTCCGTGCAAGTAGAAGCTAAAGTAAGCAAGGTGTCGTCACTGACGAACTGCGATCAGATAAGTATTTGCGCATGTGTGATTAATGATATACCATTCAATAAGCTGTGAGTTGATATACTACTTGCTTCGTTCTCGCAGGACGTGGCCACTGGCCAGTTTTCCGTCACATGCTCCCTCCTTGACCCTGTGCGGTAGCCCCGTATGTCGTCACATGTCAGAATCCCCTGCCGCTTCTGGTCCCACACGTGGCTTCGGGGCAACAAAGACTGGAGCCACGAGTTTCTCTATGGCCAGATTCCAGACTAGTATGAACAAAGCACGTCAAATGGGCGCTTGTGACTAGACTGTGATTCTCGGGGTTTGAATGAATCTTCGAATATGTCGACTCCCGCAATACCAAGTATTGCTTCTACTCGGTTCTCTGCAATTTAGATGCACGCGGCAGTCCTAGCCAGGCAAGCAAAATAGCGCCAGACAGGGCAATGGCGAACGGCTGCAAGACTTGTACGCCCTTGGCCTGTGCCAGAGCGCCAACAGCAAAGGGTAGAACTGCAGCACCAGAGCTACCAAAGGCTGCACAGAACCCGATTGAACTAACATGAAGATGTCGAGGGAGAAGTTTGGTGATCATGACAATTGCTCCGGGAAACAGAGGCCCCAAGAAGAATCCCTGAAGAGAGACCGCTACGGCGGACGCGTAGAATTGAGGCACAAGCCAAAGTACCAATGCGCTTGCGATAGAGAGGACGATGTATCCCTAGCTTTGCGGTTAGCAAGGTCCAGCACTTGGAGCGAATCTTTGTCCAAGGAGGGGCGCAGGCCCCTGAGAAAGGGATTGGTATACGCACAGCAATTGCCACTTTCTCGCCTAGTCGGGGCGTCACGAAACCCAGTATGACTCTTCCGACTGTAATGCCCAGCCAGAATCCTGTGGCGGTCATACCACTTGCGAATGCACTGCCATGTCGGACGCGAATCATAAAGGTCACAATCCAGCCACCAAGAGCGACTTCGCATCCGACGTACCCCAGCAGGAATAGAGAGCAAAGCCAGGTGACGCGAGCAGAAGGACGCTTGAATAAAGCAGCACGAAGCCCACCCTTCTTGTCTTCCTCGACAGATTCAGAGGTCTCTGCACGGAAGACAGCACCGGTCGCTTTCCAGAAACATGCGCCGCATGTTGCCAGTTCGACCACGGCGCAGCCGACCTGATAAACATCAGTATTTAGCAGTTCCAGTGTTGTGGGACATGAAGTATGAGCAACACTCATCATACCATCACATAGTAGAAGTTGTACCACGGCATCTGAGCTTTGGCTATCATGGACGTTGCGACCAATGGGGCCAATACAGCACCCAGGCCATACACGCCATGCAAGAAACCCAGCAACTCGTTCGCGTTGGCCATGTTGCCAATCCATGCATTCCACGCGGCATCTGCCAGACCATTTCCAAAACCCGCAAATATAAACGAAACCACAAGAACCGGGTAGGGCGGATGCAAGCAGTTGACCACATAGGCGATGAGATGACAGGCTGGGGCGATGAACGCAACTCCACGTTGGCCGAGCGAGTTGTGGATTCGGTGATTGAGCAACGCGGCAAGGGTGTACCCGACTAGAGGCGAGAGGAAGACGAGAGAGACGATTGTGTAGGTCAAGTTGTAGTATGTTTCCAGCTGTAGATGGCATGGTTAGAATGAAGATGACTGTTGCTTAGATCAGAGCCGGAAGAGATGGCAAGCTCATACATAAGGAATCAAGGCCTGGTCATGATAAACATTGTTAGTGAAGGTCACGACTGTTGAAAGTCTTGGTGCGTATTGTTTCTGGACCACTGACACCGTACGCCGCATCATTACTTCCCATCACCAAAAAACTAAAGAAGGTCGCAAAGCATCGGTATGCATTGATGCGGGGAGAATTCCACTTCTCTAACGCAGGGAAAGCCCCAGTGGGTTCACTAGAGGCCACCTCGTCTGCAGCTTGCTCGCCGGGAGGCATAGTCTCGAGAGTGATATGACAGGTAGCATTGTCGGAATTTGTATGCATGACACAAGTGGTTGTCGTTGCCATCGTGGATTGAGTGTCAAGGAAAAGTTGAAAGACTACTTCAAATTGAAATACCACCAGGCGAGCTACTATAGCAGTTTGTGGTCTTTATATGAGTTGCAACCGCCGGAAATCTCCAGCTTATGAGAGATGCGATGAACGAACGCAAAGTCGAGCGAATCTGGTGAAGTAATTCATCATCCGATGAAGCACCGAGTCGGAGAAACACTTTGCGTAAGTCAGCCTTCTGCAACTCGCTGCTTAATGACCGAGTTCGTCTCGACCCCACTCTGGCGTTGGTGACGATCGCAATGCGAAGGACTTGTGGCCTTTGGGGCTTCTCACGTGCGACTTGACGGAAGGACCGCGCGGGGCTTGGCAGCGGAGGTCAGTGCGCTTTACCAGAAACGGCAGTAGTGGCTAAACTTCGGACCTTCAAGTTGACCGTTACAGGTTAGGTGACTGACGGGAAGAATAAGCCATTATTGTCTGCAGCTTTGAGTGCAGCGAAGTGACCCCTGCGCTCCAAACGCTTGAGACTTTCAGAAACTCTGTAAGTGAATATTCATGCTAGTGTCTTTATTATCGGATCCTTGGCCCGTCGAACCGAGGGCCCAAGATCACTTGAACGGAAGCCACTAGCGTGTAGGTTCAAAGATTGACACTCGGGGATTCTAGACTTAAATAGTCTGCAGTTCTGCAGCATCAGTGCAGCATGCAGCATGCAGTGATTTTGCGTGGTGCGGCTGACCCGCAGATCAGGGTTATTCGGATTCGCTTGCCTCGAGCTGAATCCTCTTTTGACTGAGAGGTTGCTGTATACTCTTCTGGAGACAAGGCTCAGCAATACAATCAGTATAGAATTATTAGAAAAACGTGGCTTATTCGATGAATGTTAGTTACTCTGGTCTTATCCCCAGGGCTTGTCTGCTAGGTAGTAGCCGGCAGGTAGTCTCCTAAGTCCGGGCCTTATCTTTAACTATACAGTATCCGCCTCACTCCCACATCGACGAACATCTTCTTTGCAACGACCACTGGTGATGAAAGACCGAGAACACAGTCAAATTACTCAAGCCAAGTCTGTTGAGTGGATGCGACAACACGGCTCGAACGATGAAAACACGCTAACGAACTATACGTCTATATGGTACTTCACGCTTGATTAAAGCGGCATTTCTCGTTAAGTGACGGGGCTCGTGATGGAGACCAGTCATGATAAAGAGAGAGGTGAAAATGCAGACACCGGGCCCATCTCGTCGTGCTTCTTTTTCCTCACGACGTTTACCGACTCACAAACTCGATTCATTCCAGCCGCCGGCGCGATACTTGTTTACATAAACCCCGCCTCGAGCCCGCTTCCAAGACCATCCTTCGATGGATCATGAATTTGTCCACCAATCACGCACCCGCGATGGTGTTCATCCGCAGCGAACAAGATCATTAAAGTAACAGCCTTCGTCGCTGTTCATATCCATCTCATCATGCGCCAAGTTGCACCTCCTCGATTCAGCAGACATGAAGTATACAAATCCAGTCATCCCAGGCTTCAATCCGGATCCCTCAATCGTCCGGGTCCACAAGGATTTTTTCTTAGTTACTTCGAGCTTCGAGTATTTTCCAGGTGCACCTATCTATCACAGCCATGACCTAATTCAATGGAAACTCATCGGTCATGCATTGACGCGGCCAAGTCAACTCCAAATTCACACGCCGGAACCGGGTGGTGGTGTCTGGGCGACTACCATCCGCTACCACGATGGGGAGTTCTACATTATTGCGGCAAGCTTTCAGCGGTATCGCCCGCAGGAAGACGATCGCGTATGGCCACGGGGCTTTTACGTCAAGACAAAAGATATATGGGATGATCGCTCTTGGTCGGATCCAGTATATTTCGGTCAGGTCGGATTTGATCAGGATGTATGTCTTGTACCTCTTGAAAGGCCATTTGAAGGGTCGAATGAAGATGCTCGACATCGGCGTCCGATGGTGCATCGTCTGAGAGATTGAAGCTCAAGTTGATGAGCATTGAGATCGACTAATATTGTTATGCTTCCAGCTCTTCTGGGATGATGATGGGACGGTCTATCTCTCTTCCACTTATCGAAAGATGGAACCGACACCCGGCGCAAAACTCAAGGATTTTGCCATTCACATCTGCACAATTGATCTCGCGACGGGCCATTCGACGTCAGAGCCCAAGTTGATCCGAGAGTCTTCTTCCGGTGTTGCTGAGGGCTCTCACATCTTCAGACGAGGGCGCTATTATTATCTATTCACAGCAGAGGGTGGTACTGAGAGTGGACATTGCGAATGGGTGAGTCGAAGTGAGGTTGGACCATTCGGGCCATGGGTGTTGGGACCGAACAATCCTCTCTGGCGCAATGGCATAGATGGGGACGTTCAAAATACCGGTCACTTAGATCTGGTTGAAGACGAGCAAGGGCACTGGTGGGCAGTTCTGTTGGCAGTTCGGCCAGTTCGAAAGGAGAATGGATGGGAGGACTCGGTCTTTGGTACGCGTTTTCCTTCCTCGGCTGGGCTAACGCAAGAATGGTGACGCGAGACCTCGGGCACTGATCCTTTGAGCAGGAAGAGAAACCTTTCTCGTGCCGGTTGAATGGGAGAATGACTGGCCCGTCGTCAATGCTGGGAAAGAGATCACGCTTCGATCTGAGGGACCCGGACTCTATGAGCACGATATGCCGGTCGAATGGCGAGACGATTTCAAAGGCCCGCAGTTGAGCTTGGGCTGGTATCGAAAAAGCATGTGCAGCCCCGATCTCGAACATCAACTTGTGAGGTTGCAGACTAACATGATCTGACACTTGATCAGACACACCACTTTCAATTGACTACTCTCTCGCCGAGCGTCCAAACCACCTCCGCCTGTACGGAGGACCCTATACCTTGTCTGTGCCAGCTTGTCCGACCATGCTCCTCCGAAAACAAACCCATCGACTTTGTACCTGGAAAACAAAGCTTACCTTTCATCCGGCCTCCGAACATACCGAAGCCGGGACTGTGCTCTGGTGGAACTATTTCACGCATAGCACTCTAGGCATTCGGCGACAAGCCGGGCACCGAATTCTCAGATTCACACCATCGGAAGGGAAGTCCATCGAAGTATGCGTAGAGTCTACCGAGGATGTTGTGCTCCTGATTGAATGCGGTTCAGAGTATCGCTTTGGTTACCAGACCTCTGCCAGTGCAGAGACATTATGGATGGGTGCGGTCTCTAATGAAGTAGCGACGAGGGCGCCGCCTGTAGGAGCCCCATTCACAGGTATGACATTCTTGGCTTGAAGCTCAAATTGTCAGTGTAAGACCGTTGACTAATGTGGCATCATCTCTGCCCAAGGAATGATGCTTGGGTTGTATGCATTTGGAGACCGCCAACAATGCCTTACTCCAGCTGATTTTGCATACGCCTGTTTCGAATAGGCCGCGCGGTGCAAGGAACAGATCCTGTGTGAGGCCGATCTTGGAATGAAGAGATAGCATGAATCTACTAACCCGTAAAGACCAAGTGGCTGTCAGTAGTGTCTTCAACTGTCTGTTTCTCTATCGAGGAGAGGCGGTGTGACCTTTACGGCAAGACTTGTTGCTTTTGTAGAGAGTGCTTTCCTTCGCTCCAGCCTCAATCTAAAAACGTAGATTCTCTTCGCATAAGTATCTCGAGCGGGACAGTTCCATTATCAAATTGCAGAGTCCTCTGCAATCTGCAGCCAGCGATTACTTATTCGAGACTCTTCCCCAAAAGCATCTATTCCATTATGTAGAAATGCTCAGGCCTCCGACCGCCTCAATCCACTTGACAGGTGGGGGACCCACTGCGTCACTGATGATCACCGGCTGAAGTCTCCCGTCCCCTCTCTTCTCCCCCAGGATTTCCACTTACTATCTTTTGAATCTGACGCAACGACGCAAATGATGGCCCCCATAAGCTCTGATACTGCCATCGCGCGACAGGAAAATACCGCGATGTCAAAAATGACCGAACATACGACAGATCCAACTCTGGAGACCCTTGAAGTATCTCGAGAAGAATGGCTTGGCCTTACAGACCGCGCGGAGCGAAGGCGGACACAAAATCGAATCAATCAGCGGGCTCGTCGTAAGTCTCAACTCAGCGCTGCAACCCCGTCGCGGCAAGGATAAGGCCAGAGATCACTATTTTCCTGGCTATAGACAGCACCGTCCACTGATCGAATGAATTGACAGGCATGCGACAGCGTCTGTGCACGCGCGATAAGAAAGACATTCACCCAAAGACGGTCACCCACACAACCTCGTCTTCAACGACATCCAAGCCCTCATCCTCTCGCTCGTCATCCAACTCCTCCGCTTCATCAAGTACACTCGTCCAAGTCCCTCGTTCTGGTGGCGATGGGTCGCAACCACCGCCGGGATCCTCGCATGTCGCCGACTTAACTCTGACAAACCCCCGACGTGGCAACTGTCCACCTACAAGTCTTACCAGTGCCCTCGTGCACCAATTCGCCGAAGCCGCCGTTCGAAGCTACACGCTCGGTTCACCAACATCAGACCATCTTCTTACCCTGGCCAAAATGAACGTCTTTCGCGCATTTGGACGAAATATCACAATTATCGGCTGGGACTTGGACTATCTACATGACGACGATGCAATCTCTCCCTTTAGTCTACAATTACCGGGTCCCTACCAGAAACAGCTGACCTCATCCTCAACCACTCGATCCCCATCTCCCTCTTCTTCCTCCGGTGCTGTTGACCTCGACACCGACTACAGTAACCTCCCCGTTTCCCTTCGACCGACTCGATTACAAAAATCCATCCCTCATCATCCATGGTTGGATTTCTTCCCATTGCCCAAGATGCGCGATAATCTCATTCAAGCAGGGGACGATTGGGACGACGAAGCGCTATGCCATGACATCATGGGCTTCTGGGATAACGCGTCCCTGTCCACGCCGGCGCTCTTGGTGTGGGGTGATCCGTGGGATATTCGGAACTGGGAGCTCACCGAGGCATTTCTGAAGAAGTGGTCGTGGATCGTGAGAGGGTGTCCGGAGATTATGGACGCGACGAACTCATGGCGAAGGAAGCGTGGGGAGAAATTGATTCTTCGGTATATTTGAATCCGGTGAATCGTCTGAGAAGTGATCTTCGTCATGCGCATTCTGCTGTCTATTCTTCGGCTACTCTCCGTTCTTTAGCAAGCGTTTGGAAATGTCCATTTGGAAGCAGACGGCCTCCTGTCTTTCTTGATGTACAGGGAATAATTTATCTACGGTCATTGTCTTAGGTCCCAAATCAAAATCTAAGAACTGTTCTGTTGCTTCATAAAATGCACGAGTCTCCACTTGCCCTCAATTACTTTTCTGCCCCGACTATTGACTTTCATCACCCGCGCCTTACCTAGGCAGATGATCGAATGATCTGCCAACGTGACTTCCCAAAGAATCACCTTCTTAAATTTCCTTATAAAAGAGTTCCGAGGACCTAAGAAATGCACCCGAGCATGCAGTGTCCTGAATAACAACGACGAGATCCGAGAATCAACACTGGACGCTGGACGGTATACCAGCAGCCGGAGCCTACTGAGTCTACGGTACCTATGTACGGTTTTAATCTCTGTGGTCAAGACCAGCCCATGCGCTCTACTGAATCAACCTGCTCCACGTGCACGCAGGCACGGGCGTGGCACGCTCCACCTTCAAGCGATGTTGACTTACCTGGTCCCGTCAGCTAGGCCACGGTACTAAGGTTATCTTGGATATATGGGCTGGTAGAGACATCGCTTGTCGTTACCGTTGCTAAAGGCACGAATAAGATGAATGGGACGACTCAGTGAAGTAAAGTGGTTTGGTTCTTCTTTCGTGCCAGGCTTGGACTCTTAACCCCTTGCTCGATTCGAGGTCTGCTGAGCTCTGTCCAGCCTTGCCAGATGAGACGAGATGCATGTAGGGATCCGAATTGAGTAGTCTCTTGTTGTCTCCACGCAGCTACATTTGAAGTGGAAAGTCATCGGAATTCTTCGAGTCAATTCATCAATCATCGCATGGGTATCATAAATAAGAAAAAGAAAAAGGCAAAAAGGATCCACGCGGAAAGAAGGAAAAAAGTACATCGTCTCCCCCAAAACTCATACAGCCAGTCTTCCTGTACAACTTGATACATGGCTGAAAAGAAGCGGTCAGTCTTTTCGTCTTCTCAGACGTCCACGACCTACTATCTCATGATCCACCAATGGGGACACATTGACCCAGGTCCCCGATCAAAATGGCAAGAGATTGCACGAGAGGAAGAGTCCTTTCAGATGGATCTGGTCGTAAAACTCTCTGCACCATCTGCATGGTACCCGCGATATCCGTCAACGCAATAGGTCCACCGGGTCCTTCTATAGCCGGAATGCCACAGTTGAGCGTGATGAATTTGGTCACGTCGCTCGAGTCCTCCGCATCTAGAAGCACAATGGGGCCCGCGTGGCTGGCGACAGACGACTCGGGACTTCCAGACAATCGAGCGTTGTTGGCTCGGGAGACTACCGCGTAAGACCACAAGGCTAGCCCGGCGTAGTACACACTCGTGGCCATGAATCCTGTTAGAAGTCCCGGTGCTATCCCTCGTGCCGCCCGTAAGGTTTGGCCTGCATGCCAGACAGCTTGTCGGGAATCGGGACTGGCGATCCATGCGAGCGCAGAGTGATAGACTCGGCGCGCTTCGTGCTTATCTTCCTTGCCGGCGAAAAGTTGTAGTTCCTCCAAGGACATGTGAAGGAGCATGGACACCACCTCACACACAAGGGAAATCTCGGCTCGACTCTGGGTGTTTAGCCCAGAAGATGTCATGCGGAAGTGCTGCAGCGCTTGGCCGAGCTCTTGCTGGCGGGAGTTAGTGACGAGCGCACCCCAATGTTTAGAGTTGTTCGTGGAAATGAACTTTGCACGGTGATATTCATTGATCAATGCAGAGAGTCCATGAAGCAAAGCCAGAGCTGACAGCGGAGTATCGATGCGGTCTTGGAACTGCGCTAAGCGAGACATGTCCTGGAGAAGATCAGCGAGCGAGGGGATACGCTCGGGGGTGATGACACGAAAGAGGTCCTTCCACTCTGCAGCCGTCTTAGCTTCCCAAAGGGGTCGAGCCGCTGGCAGCGGCAGTTCCAAGTCGGCAAACGAGATCAGGGGGTTGATGTTCAGAGTGAGTGAGCTTTGAGCATCGTGAAGGAAAAGATGGTGAACGAGCCTATCGATGACTTGATTAGTGATCTGATCACCACTGGGGCACCTTCACGCGGAAATGGCATACCGCTTGAAGGATTCTTGCTCGACCCAGGTGCGCCATTTACGGTCGAGTTCGTCGCCTGTATCATCATCACAAAGAGTAACGTTCGGGTAAAGGGAACGACGGAATCGTAACGCACGCCGCAGCATCGTTACAAGTGGTTGCAGGAAACTCTCGGCAATTTCGGTTTTGCGTCGATTGCCGCTCCACATGCCTATATCTAGGTTCAATGCAAAGATCTGTGACGCTCGCAAGTCACGCGTGGTACTGTTGTCATTCTCAAACTATCCGCATACCATCAGACTCTGCTGCGCCAGCGAAGATGAAGTGTAAGAAGAGAAGAAGAACGCACCTTCATGGCCAAGTAGAATCGAACAATCTCCATCAACGCATACCCAAGCTTACGCAAAGTGGGAATTGGTGAGCGAACAGCGGCAGCCGCCGCCACTGCAGCCAGAATACTAGCGTGTTCACTGTTTGGTTGGAAGGTGGGGGCGTGGATGAATGATCCGACACTGTGAGCCTGAAAGTCGAAGAACTGCTGGATGAGACCGTCGAGCAATTCAGTGCTGGGAAAGGACTTCATAATGCGACTCAGATGGGCTTCTCGGCTCGTCTCCAGAACCAGCCCGAAGATTAGATCGCGACTGGTCGTCGACAAGCGATCGCCCAGAACTTGCCGATTGGACGTGACGGGTGCATCGGGGCTGTCAATCGTGTGCGGAACTGAGAGATTTTCATGGTCGTTAAATGCGTGGTCTTCATGGGCGGGCTTCCATTGGGAAAGTGATGACCGATTAAAGGCCTCTGCGCCGATGCCTATGCCGCTGTCGACATCGAATTGGTCCTGAGAATCCATCTCCGACACCCCTGGCAGAAAGCTGCATGAATTATACATGTCGATCAGACCGAAGTCGCCATCAGTCAAATTGAAATCCAGGGCTGGAATCTCCATGGCTCCATAATGTGTAAAATCGGGTATGAAAGTGGACGGGTCAAATGGGTCGGTATATCGACCGAGAGATGTTATTAGGGAGTCGGGGATAAAATTCGGAAAGAAGGTGCCATCTACGCTGAAGATGCCACTCTCTTGATCTGTGGGAGAAACTAGAGGAGATAAATCAGGTCAATCGAAGATCCTCGTTATGACGAGACCAAACCGCTACCAATTAGAACTCGACGGTGGAAACATTCTCACCTCCATATTCCATTGGGCCGTGCGCGTGGTTGAGCTGCATGTCAGGCGAGTAACCAGACGATTCTGGAATCGACGCTTGAGGAGTCAACCGCACGGTGCTGCTTCTTCGCTTGAAGGGATTTTCAGTCACGGGACTGGGTATAGGTGGATATGGCACCGAAGAAGCCAATGCCATTGCATGACTGGGGAGTGCTGGGAATGGAAGGCTAGCCACAGCGTCTGTTGTAGCTGCCGCACCTTCGGCGCTGTGCTTCGGGGGTTCGGGCGACGAGCCCGGAATGATCTCCTGCCAATCGCAGTGCAATTGCCGCTCTTGACATCTTCGACAAGGCTTCTCCTCGTCGCATTTCAACTTGGAAGAAGCACATGCTTTGCAAGCCTGGGAAACACGGCCTTGTTTGGATAATGACGAGGCTCTTTTGCGCTTCCGGTCTCGGTCGTGAGAATGACCCGTCGCATGTCGTTTCAGTAGGTCACTAGTACACGGAAAGGCCAATTTAATACATTGATCACGCAGTGAACTTATTCCGCCATCGGCGAGCGAGACTGTCCAAGACAGGGGGAAAAGGAGCTGAAGACTAACGGTCGCGCAAACCCTTTGTCGCAAACATCGCAGACATAAGGTTTTTCTCGGGTGTGCGATCGAACATGTCGGATGAGGTGATCGGCTCTGTTGTAGTGTCGCTTGCAGAAACCACATTGAAAGTAGCCTCCATCTTTGGAATTGACTGGAGATTGGACCATGGCCGATGGATCCGATGTTGTAGGTGCGTCATCGAACATGGTCACCGACGTGCATCTGTCGTGTTTTGCGGGAGGCAGATTGTGACGGACACGATATAGGGAAGAGAAATGTTTTGGCGACAACAGAGATGCAAGTGTCACAAACACATGCAAAATGAAGGCCCAAAGGCACAGAACGCTGAAACCACAACAGAGAAATGAGATATCCAAGGTTGGAAGCAAATGGTACAACGACGATGAGAGAGACAGTGGAGAGGAAGAAGGATGAAAGTCACTCATGAGGGGGAGGGGAGAAGGCCGAGAGGAGAAGATTACTCCGAAAATCCGGGGTAGAAAGCAGAAATGGTGGAACAGAAGGAAACCCCAGTCCCGTGCAACCCAGCCGATAATAATAATACACTATGCCTTCCACCACGATTCGATGTTTCGACCTTACTACCTTAGTACTTAGTACTACTTCTTACTACCTGCACAAGAACAATATAAAAGATTCACGCCAAAAACAGGTTGGCTTCGACAAGGTTAATTGTCTTCCTTGATAATTTATTGGTATGGTTGGACTCGCGATTCTGACATCGCGGGCGCCGGTCGGCATTCGGATGAGCAATTTACTCTTCCATTCGAATCTGGAGCGACCGAGTCGGCATGTCTCCGGCACTCTGCAGGCTACTGGTAACTTAGGTAAGGTAACTAACTACCTAACACTATGTAAGTACCTACTACCTATTAGTTATACGCCAACACACTTCACCCACACTGTAGCTTGCAATCTTGATTAATTCAAAATCACCAAAGACTTTCCCCGGTCATACCAGAATGGGGATGTACCTCTGATCCGTCAAATCAATCTTTCCACTCCGTCGGTGTTGTTGCATATGAATTGGAATCCGTCCAATCTTGTATTACATCCAAACCTAGATGCCGTGGCAGGTGTGATCGACTGGAATAGAATTGTATCAGTTCATTGAAGATGGTTCGCAGACCCATCAACGGGCATATAAGACCTTGAGTGTGAATCGTGCTTGAAATTCCTAAAAAGCTCTGTCCAAGGCATGAGCTTAATCAAAAGCTGGTCGAAAAGTACGAGTGTAGCTTTTTCTCCTGTTAACGGCTCTCCGCAGCATCTTTTTCCCTTCTCCACACTTCCCGACGCATGCGCCCCGGGATAATCCCCGGACCTTTCGAATTCTAGGAGAAGACCGAGGCGGGGATAAGCTTGAGGCCCAAGATTTGGACAACACACAAAGCAGCAGAAGCATGGTACAAGTATTAAGCAGAAAGTGAAGGGTATTACCGAGGTTGGTGACTGCGGCTATGGGTTTAGTTTGATGATATACAGCTACGATAGGGGCAGCTGTATGATGTGAAAGAGGGATGAGGACCTGAGTGAGATTGCTACTGAGGAGAGATTCTACCTAAGCCATGGTGAGCGGTGAGTATGGCAGAATCACCATACAAACACAGTTAATCGAGGCGGGTTCAAGGTCTCCATCTCGGAAATGAAAGACTATGATCGGTCACTTGGTGGTCTCAAACGAGTATCGGTGTCAATCCACACTTCTTAGAGTTTCTCGCCTGTCAAAGAAAGGCACACACGACCCTGCGACCCAAGGGCAGGAGTCTCTCTCATCTCCAATTTGACTCCGCTCAGCTCAGTTGCGCATGGTCGGCATGTGGGGGAGCATACCCGATGTCCGCCATCTCGGCACGGAGATGCGGACTCGCCCCGACGTGGAAAGGTGGAAAGGTCATATATTGAACGCAGGAACTAGGGTCAGTTTTTGTAGAGTCCCAGCAAAACCTCCGAGTTGTCTCTAGCGAGGTCGGTCATACATACAAATCGATCACAATGGGTGAGTGGTTTGATCTCTCCACTGTTCAGCCCGCATGAGAGACATCCTCATCTGGGTATGCTTTTCATGTTCACCACAAGAACACTGGAGAGATCTGAGGGCACCTCAGATCTACGGCGAGATAAGACATTCATCACATGAATTGCAGATCACGTCACATTGCTTTTCTTTTATCCTTTTCTTGTTTTTCATTTTTTGAACATGATTTAGTCTAACTAACTAAACAATAGGTCTCACGCCGGTACACTTCTTCTCCCATGGCTCGACTATGATGTTGGGAGAAGAATCCGAGAGTGCGGATTATTGGAAGCAATGTGGCGATCAAGCGCTGGCTCGAAACATCAAGGGAGTCATTATCATGGTATGTCGACGGGCATCTCAGCATTATACCTGGCCAAGTCTGCGCATCATGATTTGCGTCTGCGAGCATGTAACAGCACAACACTGGCGCACTCCCCTCCTTTTCAAACTTGATGATCTAACAGGCTATACCTTCTTTCCCCATCGCAGGGTGCACATTGGGACTGTCTCGGCGACAAAATCGAAGTCTCAACGAATCCCAACCCGGGCAAGAGTCCCGTCGCCTACGTGAACCCCGAAAAATACATCAACTACAAGCTCAACCCCGACCTCCCCACCACCGAACGCTGCATCCAAATGCTCGCCAAGGAAGGCTTCAACGTCAGCGGCAACGACAAATTCGATTGGATCCACGACGTGTACCTCATCCTCATTCGCATGTTCCCCGGCGGCTGTCCACCTACTGTCCTCGTGTCCGCAAACGCCCGCTACGACCCTCACTTCCATCTCAAGATGGGTTCGACTCTGCGCCCGCTGCGTCGCGAGAACTACCTGATCATCGGGACCGGCGGCGCCGTGCACAACCTGTACCGCAACAAGTGGGCTCCCATGGTGCGGTTCCGAGATAATTTCGCCATGGAGACGCCGCCAGAGGACTGGGCGATGGAGTTCCGTCAGGCGGTTGAGGATGTGATTACCAAGACCTCCGGCCCGCAGTTGCGTCGTGCGATGACGCGGTTAATGAAGCATCCTCGATTCCGTGATGCGCATGCAACGGACGATCATTTCATGGCGGCCCTGTTCGTCGCGGGTGCTGCGGGTGATGCCGAGGATGAAGAGGCACCGGGCGAGTTGGGCGCCGAGAGTTGGGAATTGACCAACATGTGCAATTCTCAATTCACTATAGGGCAATGGTCAAAGCCGCCGATTGCGGTGTGATTGCGGTGGCCCGGTGGGAAAGGATTGTTAATCAATTTGATAATCCATGCTTGTATACTTCAAGCTGAGAGAATGACATTTGACATTATTACTGTGGCGTTCGATGTAGCTATCAAGTTTTATGGTGCAAGATCAATTCTGCACCGAGGGGAATTGTATTCGACTACTGGGACGAGGAAAGACATGGAGCAGACCTCTCTAAGTAGCGGAACTTGAGAAAATTACCCGAATCTACGCAAGGGGGTTGCAGTTCATAGCACTTGATCGTCTTCATTAAATTCGAGTATCCTTCTCGGCAGAGAAACTGCAGTCCAGCGAGGCCTTGACGGTTCATAAATGTATATGTACAAAATAGTGTCGAACCCAAGGTCAAAAGAGCCCGTGCAGAAAGCGGACAACAAGCGAGGACGAACGGAACAAAAGCCAGAGTCAAGTCCAAACAAGGGATGGTTCCACTACGCCGAGTAAATGCGGGATCGATCACAATCGAATGTAAACAGAAAAAGGTATCCATGACAAGAGGCTCCATTGGAAATGGGACCATAGTAATCTCATCAAAGGCCAGACTCTCCATGAGTCTGATGCTCATGTCTCATCGCTTCATGCAGAACAAAGGAAATGCAAGTTGAACAAAGGAAATGCAAGTTGAACAAAGGGAAAAAAAAATCCAAACAAGGAGTACACACAGAAGGACACCCAACAGAATGATAACAGTCAACATCAACCAAGAGGATGACAGATACCATGCAACAGTATCAGGAGGCCAAGGCGGCTCCCCATTTTTAGATGACAATCACATCGCCCTCAGCATCAGCGGGATCTGAAACCATCATATCGCCATACTTTCCTACAGCCATCAGCATAGCGTCGTCTTCCAAGTCAATCGCGCTGTCATCATGATTGGGAGGTTGAAACCCCGATTCCGCAAACGCCAGTTCTTTGGCATTGGGAATTTCCTTGGTCTCGCTGCCGATCTCCACGGTCTGGTCTCGTGTGCTTCGAGACCCCATGGAGCCATGGTTGTGAGAGGGGGGAATCTTAGAATTGGCCCCGCGAACTGTCTCAAACGTAGGTGGTTGGGCGATGGGATTCTGCTTCACTTGAAAGTTTCCCATGCCAATCTGTTCGGGGCCAAGGGTCCGAATCTGCAGAGATGTCGCGGTGTTACGCATGAAGCCACCCTTTTCGGCCTGCCAGATCATCATCTCACGGAAGAAGACTTTGGTCATCCACCAGGCGCTGAAACTGGCAGCTCCACCAAGAGTTAGACGGTGGAGAATGGTGTCCCAAAGAGCATCGATCTTCTCAATCATGCCCTGGGCAGAGTGATTTGGGAAGGCCAGAGGAAGATTGAGGATGAAGGCGATCCATTTGTCGGGGAAGTTGTAGTCATCGCCAGTGGAGGTTTCCACAGGGAGCTGGTGAGCCTCGATAGCCTCAGGACCGTCGGGTTGGGAGAAAAACGGAAGCCCAACGGAGGCATCAGTATCATTAACAGGGGTGAGAAGAGCTCGGACATCGTGCTTGAGAATTTGCTCGGCGCCTTTGTCAGAACAAGGTGGGATGTTGGCTTTCATGATCATGTCTGGCGGATTCACTAGCGATTTAAAATCGAACCACATCTGGTTACGATTATCCGGATGGCACAGCCAAGCCGCCGCAGCGTTAGCGGACTGGTTGACATCCAGCATGTGCTTAAGCAGGTGGCAGAAGATGTGAGCAGGAAGGAGTCGTGCAACGGAGACATGTGAAGGTTGCGCCTTGAACGTCTCGGCAATGTGACTGCAGAGACGCTGCGAGATGGAGCTGAAGGCATCCAGTACTACTTTTGGAACCACCTGAGTCGTGAGGGGTGCCACGAAGGCTATCATTTTTTGGTACATAAGCCAGTCACACTCTTTGATCCAAGGCGCAAGGTTGGGGTGAGTCAGGAGCTTCTGCACGGGAACCGTGAGAGTACCATGAAAGGCAGAAAAGTACTTGAGCAGGTTGCGTTCCTTGCAGAAGCGAAAGCTGTCGATGACCGAGATGCAATGAGACCGGTACAGAGCGGCAAGAGCATCTGCGACTTTAGGATCCGTATTGACAGGCAGGTAGCCACGAATGTCGGGTAAGACGAGGGATTCGTTGTCAATATTTGGCACATCATCAGTGGGGAACTGAAGCATCTCATGAACCATCCTGGCAGCTTGTTGAGATACATTCTCTGTGGTAATCGCGGCGTTGGGAGAATGCGTTGCACAGGCACCGCTGGGGGCGGCTGTGTTGGTTGGAAACCGAGGGGCAAATGAGGTAGTTGGTGACGGAAAGACAGCTGTGTCAGCTGTCGGTTGAGCGACGCTTATGCTGAAGGATCGAAGTTAGCTATCGAATTCTGGTGGCCATGACAAAGGACCGAAGATTTCATCTCACCTCCTCGAACGAATGCCACTGGCAGGTCTCTCTGGTGCCGGTGCGGAAGACATTTGGTTGTGATTAGGACCCGCTTGGCCGTCGAGGGATACTGGCCGTTGTTGCTTTTCTTCGATCACGGACAAATCGACGTAATGATATTTGGATTCGCCGCGAACACCTAGACGGCGGGTTTGCACATTGGGGAAGATGATGCGAACGAGTTTGCCAAAAGACGCGGGGTTGAGAACCGACACTCGCTCCGTGCCACACTTCTCGGCGTAGCAGCAGTACACGCGATCTCGTCGCACGGAGCCATTACTTTTCCGGCAATTCTCTCGCAGCCTGAGATTGGATCAAAGTCAGTAAGGCGTGTGGCAGGTCCACGGCAAGGTCAGGGTCACAACACTAATGGAGACTCACCAGATCATAGCAAACACTTGCTTCACTTTCTCTGCCTTGCCACCTGCTCCCTCGTGCTTCATCACCTCAGCCGCCATTTGCTTCAACGTGAAGCCCTCGTATTGGCGCAGCAATTTTCGAAGCTCATTATCGTTCGCCAACGTCGAATTAGTTCCGCGTTTCTTCTTGCCGCCTGGTTCCGACGCTTCCTGCTCATCGATGGGATGGTCCGGCAGGTGGTTCTCTATTCCACTGTCGTAAATGCCTTGGTACTGGGGCATGGCGACAGAAGTGATTGCGCTATGCGGCATGTCTGCAGGCATCGCCTGGTGATGAATGCCGTGGCCGTGCATTCCGTGGGCATGAAACTCTTCTGATCGGGACGCCATCGAATGTGTGTCTCGAACATTGGGGTCGAGTGGCGCGCCATTTGGCTGATGTGACAGGTGATGCCCAAAACGCATCAGCATGTCTTCCGGGTTGTTGCCAAAGATGTGTTGTCCACCTCCAACTTGAGACGGCAAAAATTGCGGGAATACATCGAGATGTTGGTCTTGTGTCTGCTGCGTGGTACTGGAATGGATACTTGCAGTCGAGCCTCGCGACCGAGGTCGCCGAGCTGCTGCCCTTGACAGGTTTTCAGATCGAGCACGAATTGGATCCGCTGTGCCTGGACGGCTGAGGGGACCCATGTGCTGTGTCGTCTGCGAGACGATGCTTCCCTGCGACGTCGTGCGCGCTATGAATCGACCATCATTAGCAACCCAGCCGGTGGACAATTGGTACTTGGACGGGCCAGGCATCGTTCTCACTTAGTTCTGGAGGCATCTTGATACAGGGACGGTTCGTCGTTCCCAAAAAAAAGTGGAGGAGGACACCGTCACCTGGGCGATGAGCAGGTCCTGCACGGGTCGTTATTTTCGTTTCGAATCCGAGTGGCTGAAGAGGTCGACCGCGACCATTCGACGACAAAACCAGATCTGGACGTCAGAGTTCGGCCTGATGCTAGCATCAAGAGCACAGTCACCACCCAATCCCTATTTTATCAGTCCGGCTGCCAGGACTTGGTCGCAATCCTCTTGCGTTGGAGTGTGCACTTCGAGAGCGAGAAGGATAAACAGAAGTGGCCGTTCCTCAGACAACGTTGTTTGGGATAGTCACGTGCAGAGGCATTCCCGACCGGACCAAACAACAACACGCATACGCCCCGGCGAGGCTGGTGCAATCTTACAAGTTACGATAAGGTGTATCCTTTTCCCGATTTGATTGCTGAGTAGTAGTACAAGCTGTCTCTTGCTCGAGCTAGGTACACATGTGCAGTCTTATAACAATGGCTCCTCGCGAACTGAAGGCTGCTGTGGACAAGGCAGAAACGGCGACTATCGTATATTGAAGGCCTGTTTCTTGCTCTGGCTATCTCTTTATTGAAACGATTGAATTCTTTTTCTGCAAGCTAAGAATTGAATAATTGTACACGCTTGTACAGCGCGAATGGACAGTACGGTATTGGGCGTCGAAACGGGGGACTCGGCGTTCGGGCGCGCTTCCAAAACATCCCATACAAGTTTACTGCCTTACGCTGTGTGTTCGTAGCTTCGGTGGGTTCTCAAGCCGTGCGTGAACTCTCGGGTGCCAGTCTCCATCCTTGGACATCGACTAGTCAATTTGGTCTACCGTTGTAATCCATGGATGCTATCTCTCAAACAACCTGGTCCATTGCAACACCAGACTCTGCCTGTTATTGGCAGACCTGGTACCTTACCAGCTTGTTGCCAATTAATCTGATCTTTAACTACGTCATCCCATCCCATCCATTTTACGAAATGGGCCCAGCCGATCTGCTCCACTTGCAGCCCGAGATCCGGGAACATGAGCACTCAGGTTCCATCCACATTCAAATGCCCAACGATTGTTCCTGGCTTCCTGCAGGTCCCTTGGTGAATCAAGGTGGATGCAGTTGGCTCAATTATTCGCTTCGTATGTCCGGAGCTCAGAGAAGCAGGAGCCGGTTGAACTTTCTTCAGTGGTTCAGGTCCGTACCATGTAGCGACCGCCATTTCGCGTGAAAATGCACATCGCGCGAGGATCAACCCCTGGCATGAATATATATCGATGAGACTCACTGGCAGAATCTGCCTCCATTGAGTGTATTGACAGTCCCTCACTGCCCGTGAGCAGTAACAGAATGTACAAGCTTGGGAGCATAAGGTTTCATTGTTCATTTTCTCGAGTCGAGGTTTCACTTCTGGTGTACCGGCTGGGGTCTGCGAAGACGGGTTACTTTTGGTGAAGACCCAGTGTGTAACCTTCCCTACCTTACTAGGGCATTGGTGCTTACTAGGTAGATGTTGACACACATAGGTATTCAGTCAGGTGCCGTGCAGCTGGAGGTGACTGTTGAATCCTGCACTACTAATTGCCCTGGTTACATGAAACAGTACATCAACTGATCCGCATCGGCTAGTAGTCGTCCAACCCTGGAATCCGTCTTAGCATACAAGACTGGACCCAGGTGCCCTTACTTGCAGTCTCTCTGGTCATTTGGTTTTCCAGCGACCAGGAGAACGAAGCTCATACAGAAGATCCCGGTTGGGATCTCGGGCAATACTGCGACTCCATAATAAGGGAGATCTTCGCTGCTCTGCCTCAGTGGTACCTTGCACATGGTATTCAGACAATTGGATTTGGTCAACCAGGCAAGCACGTAGTTGGTACTGAATGAAAAATAGAGCCATTTCCCAAAGATCTTGACTTGCGGGGAGCTAGACCACCGTCTCGGCCCTGCGACCCCGAAATAAGCTTATCCCTGACGTCGGCTTCGAGTGTGATCCACAGGGCATCCACATTCTGGGAGGGCGAAGGAGTGGCCTGAAACCATTCATTCGCTGGAAAAACGTTCCAGCACTCAAGTCTCTATCGTACGGTAGAACACACCGTGACACGCATGAGTACAGTCCGATCAGGTAGTCTCACACAGAGCCGCCGCAAGGTGCAGGTACACCGGTACAGGCATAGCAATGGTGCAAGTTGCTTGCGTCCTAACATCGGCTCGCTTCATCCGGTGAGAAATGAGTATGCCATGCCATGTCCGCTGTAACTTGATTGACGGTGATCCTGACTCCTTCCAGGCAATTGTCATCTGTTGGTGTAGACGATCGTACCATTGTGAGGAAGACTGCGTCTCCCTTGACTCCGCCCTTGAGTCGAAGCTGGGGGCCCCGCACCCCTTGCGAACATTTAAAATATCCTAGTTGTCCAGATCCATTAGCTCGAGACAATCAAGTCCATTGAACACACAGCAGCACATATGTGATTCCAGATTTTCATGAGCCTAGCGCAATATAATCTGTGCTTCATGGAGCGCATCTCTGGGCAGAGCGTAACCTCTCCCGTTCGATTTAGTCTTGCTGGGCTGTCATTTCTGACGCCAAGCTTCCACGTTCCGGACTCAGTCAGGACTCAAGAGTCTTCAACCATCTCGAGCTTTGAGTCTTGATAGATGTCGATCGCTCGTTGTGGCGCTGCCGTGAAGAAGAAACACCCAGAGTGAAGTTGAACATAATTCTTCAACGCGCCGTCAACAGAGCTCTTGTTTATTGGTTCTGGCCTGCTTTCAGGATGACCCGTAAGCTGCACCATGCCAAGGCCCTCTGGGCGCTGAGCGACCGATCGGGTAGTGCCGGACAACTGGCGGATCAAAAGATAATGACAGCTGTCAACCCTTCAGTAGAGGATGACGGCAGATCCGAGGATCAAGCGCAAGAGCGGACCAAGGAAACAATCGCCCGTGTGTTACGCAAGTTGTTTTGTCCCTGAACCCGAGATTGCATGTTTATGTCAGACCCGTTCAAAGTCACGCTCAGCGCTGTCGCATGAACGGCCTGTGCTGCTGCATGCCTCTGTGAAGATGAGTATGGTCTGCAGGCACGGCCATCCTCGTGTAATATTTGAATAAATAGATCTCAACTACTTCCACACAGCAAGGCTTCAGCCTGACATGGATGGTTTCCACTTATAGAGGTATGGACTGTCTCGTCAGTCGGTGAGTTCCAGTAGGCGACGGGAGTAGAGTTGGACACATTACTGGATCAGTGGATAGTGATAACGAGTGGACAGTGGACACTCGATAGTGAGAGACTCAAGATGACGGATGATGACAGGCTGAACAGAACCAACAACAAGGCCGGTTCCTGAGCAAACGTGGCTGAATCCCAACCCTGTAGGGCTAGCGCCCAGCCCCGTGATCCTCCCGTGACTTCCCCCAATCTTTCGCCAAGCCACCGACTTTGGAAGAATCCGGGCCCGGTGATGTCACCGCCTCGGGATAAAACTGAAGAGGAAATCGGACTTCGTAAGGCGTGGGTCGTGCCGCA
>WIWV01000191.1:0-33740 GCA_014839625.1 Penicillium ucsense | reverse complement strand
GGTCTTTGGTCTTTGGTTGTTGGCTAGTTGGTTGTTGGTTACTTGGTCCATGGCCCGGTCTTTGTGCTGACTGCATCGGCCCCAAGCCCGTCCGCCCGTGTCTTCCGTTTTCGTGCATTAGCGGCGCCGAGCCCTGAGTCAGGTCAAGATGACTTTCACCGAGAGAGATCGACTCTTAGAGTCCGCATCCCCGTGTGTGAACTCTGATTATCAAACTGCCGCAATGGTGCCAAATCCCGATGCTCCCAATGTCGCGACAATCGTCCAGCAAGATTGTCCGGAAACGGCTGAGACTGAGACCGACACGAGGAATATACCCGACGAAGATGGCAAGCCCAAACATGCGGCACTGGTCATCTTTTGCATTTCATGCATCACCTTCATTAGTTCCTATCTGGGTGGTCTGGTCACCATCTCTGTGCCTCAGATGGCCCGAGACTTGAATCTGGGCCCCGGGATGGAGTTATGGTGAGCCTCTCGGTTGCGCAGAAAGAGTCACCGAGACTGAAGTAATTGATTGAGCTGTGCTGATAGCGACGATGAATTAGGCCTGTGTCAATGTACGCCCTGGCGACGGGTTGTACCCTGCTCATCTTTGGCGCCATGTCCGACGCGGTAGGGAGCAGAAAGATCTTCCTGCTGGGTTGTTTCTTCCAGAGCATCTTTTGCATGGCCTGTGGTCTTGCGGTCGATGGTACACAATTCATCACGTTTCGAGTCATTTCCGGTCTGGCCACAGCCATGTGTCTCCCGTCGGCCATGAGCATCATCTCCGAGAATTTCGCTCCGGGAAAGCTGCGCAACCTCGCTTTCTCCTTCATGGGCGGCGGCCAACCCATTGGATTTGGATTGGGGATCTTGGTGGGCGGACTCTGCGCCGACACCATCGGCTGGCGCTGGGGTTTCTTTACCGCGGCCATCGCCAACACCGTCGCCTCGACGCTGTCCTGCTGGCAGCTGCCACAAGGCAAAGTCACCCGCGTCAATTGGCATGGGCTGGTCTATGGGATCGACTGGGTCGGCGCCGTCTTCATCAGCGTGGCTTTGGCTGTCCTTGCCTGGGCATTAGCGTGCGTGCCCCCTTTTCTGTCCTGTTCACCCACTTCCTTCACATACACACAAGTTGTTCTATATGGTTCTCTTTTCCAGACCGATCCGGATTGCTCCCCACAATCGAGTGAACCTCAGCTGATGGTGTCTACCTAGTGTCATCACGGCCAATGTCCACGACGCTGCCAAACCGTCAACAATTGCCTGTTTCACCATCTCCGGGGTCCTTATCATCTGCTTCGTCCTTTGGCAAGAGTACCAGGAGCGTCATGACAAACCCACCCTCATCCGTAACTCCCTTTGGAAAAACCTCTCCTTCACCGCAGTCTGCATCAACGTCTTCATCATCTGGGGTGCCTTCAACGGCCTGGAGCAGATCCTTAACTTCTTCTTCCAGGACGTGCAGGGGCTCTCCGTCATCGAAACCTCGCTCCACTTCATTCCCACTCCCATCACCGGCCTCCTCAGTGCCCTCGCCACGGGCATGGTCCTGCACTACTTCCGCGCCGATGCCATCATGAACGTCACAACCATCATCTCCGCGATTTCGCCCTTGCTCATGGCCATCATCAACCCTTCATGGAGCTACTGGCGCTGCGCGTTCATCGTAGCCTGTCTCAACCCTATTGCCGCTGATGCTCTCTTCACCGTGTCCAACATTCTCATCGCGGATCTTTTCCCGCCCGAGACTCAAGGTCTGGCAGGCGGCGTGTTCAACACCGTCTCTCAGGTTGGCAAGAGTTTCGGCTTAACCTTTGTCGAGCTGATTTCCAATGTGGTCAGTGACGCCAAGGTTGACCCGCGCCACAGATATGAGCCCGAGGGGTTGATGGTCGGCTACCGAGCCACATTCTGGTTCTTGCTGGCGGTCAATGTGATCAGCTTGATCGTGGGAGCTATAGGGCTTAGGAGGGTGGGTAAACTCGGCAAGGCAAACTCGCAGTGAAGCTGCTCGCAAGTCGGGGCTTTTCCTACCACTTCAGCGGCCGGCGCAAAATGGTCCTCGGATTCTGTTTATGTGAACAAGCGCCCACTGGAGGCCTAGGACAAAATTTCTCAATCTGCCTGCAAGGCAGGTCCAAATCCAAGGTACAGCTCAGCGATACTACATATATAGCACTTTGCTAGGTCCCAAACCATTTTCTTATTGGGAAACGACTAAGTTCCTCTCTTACTGCATGTGCATCATCGCAAAGCGGCGCGGCGAGCCGCAACTTTGCTCATCAGTCAAGGTCTGATCTCTGCTGAAGTGTGAGGCCCAGACCGAACTTGACAGGCGCTGGTAGTCCACTAATCGGTCCTTGCCTACTTCCAGAGTTCTCGAATGAACAGACTCGATTGATCGTCATATATGCTGCGCTCACCCGACTCAGTGTTTAGAAGCTGATAATATTTCTGCAATTTCCACTCCCTAAGGTTTTCTCAATTTGATAGAGAAAGAGTGTTGCAGATGGTCAAGTGGAGGGAATAGCGATATCAATTGTACAGTGGAGGTCTCACTCAACTGGGAGGTGGTTGACCTCGAATGGCAAGATCAGTTCTACTGGTGCCACTCGATCTTGTTTAAAAGATCAGACCTTTACAACGCTGGTCGTGAACCGGGCACATTAATTTGGTTCATTCCTCTTCAAGAAATCCAGCATGTATGACGGCAATCGTGATAGGTACCTTGGAAGGTACGGTAGTGCCTTACAACCAGCCTTGGGGCGACTTGGTGCTCAAAGTGTCCTCTCAAATCGTCAGGTTACACGTGGGGACAGACTAGCATGCTTTTTCATCCCCGTCGAGAAGCTCGATTATTGTGGAGAAAAGAACCAATCTCGATAGATACATATCATCACAGTTTCTCCTTTGTCGACAGTGTGTTTCGTCATGCTATGACCTGTACACCAGTGTTCTCTTAAACACTATGCACCAAGGTCTGTTCAGATGAGACCCATCAACAACCCCCAATCGATTGTCGAAAACCAAGGGTGAAGAATGTCCACTAGACAACGAGGCCTTCCGCATAGCTGTTTCTGTTGTGACGGATGTGAAGTATAGCATCATTGGCACATATTGCTCGAGTGGGATACCAAGTCCCGGCTTCAGCCTCATTTCTTGTGTCGTGCCGATCTTCTAACCGGGGCAGATGAGGTCTCTGGTGATGCGCGAGCAGGAGCCTCGCGTGCTGCTGCAGAACGCTTGGCACGGGTGTGGGAGAGGCCGCCTCCCGCATCGTCCTTGTCCAGGCCTTCCACAGGAGGCACGTCGGCTTTTCGTTTCCGACCCCGTTTCAGGGGAGAGGAAGGCTTTGGACCTGTCGGCTCCGGGGACTCCACAACTTCGGGTGTGGTATTCGATGCATCCCCTGCATCCTCAATTTCCAACAAGTTGTTGACAGAGGAGGCATCAGACATTGCATCCGAACTGTCCATCTCCTCGTCGCCCTCACAGAGAAGCTCATCATCTGCAAAGTCCGTCTCGGCTGGTACTGCCGCCTTGGCGCGTCTGTCGCGCAGCCGGGACTTGTCCAGTGCTGGCTGCGCAGATTTGAAAATTTCGCGCCAGTTGTCCAGCAGCGCGACCCGTTCACCGCTCCCAGGTTCATAAATCTGAACCATCACATTATATTCATCACTCATCAAGGGGGTGCGCCAGATCACCCCCTGAAAGGTATTTGGATCGGGCGCCTTGGATGACCGCGTCTGATTTGTTCGGGCCTTCGGGCGCGATCGTTGCGATTTGGAGGCAGCATCGATTTGACTTGCGACACCAGGATTTTGTTTCACGCTTGGGTCGTCATCATGATAGTCATCTGAGTAATATTCCCAGTCGCTGAGATAGTCCTCGACTTCGAACTTTGGGTCCTCGAAAAGAATCGCTTCGTAGTTGGCAGATGCTGCTAATTCGTCCTGGATGAGTGATAGCCGAGTCAGCTTCCCTCTCCTACAAGTGATTCAAGGTCTTCAGATGCCTAACATAGAATGAGGAAGACAACAGAGAGTCTCAAAACCACTTACAACGACGTCAGGGCCAACATCCTCGAATGGATAATCTTCTTCCCATTCGTAATACTCGTCGTCGTCGGACATGGTGTGGAGTCCGACCAGGAAGAAAAGGGCGGTTCGGCAATGAAAACAAGAGTCGAGGAAAAAAATCGCAGACCAGCTGAGCAAATAAAAGAAGGATTAGAAGCAAAATATCGTACAAAGCATGAAATGTCAAATGTTGACACTGGTGATGAGGATCTGGTTCATCTTTGCATGCGGGAAGGGCCTGAGTAGAGACTTGAAAGTCAGTCTGCTAATGTAAGCCTTGGCATTCTTCTCTCCGCGAATGAAGACATCGCGTGATGAATAGCCATGGATCCACTTTAAATTGAGAGAGGCTGAATGTTATGAACATTGCAGAATTAGACTGTAGTAGTCAGCATGTTTATTAGTAGCTTAGTTGACCTTCGGAATTTGGCGCCCATATAGGGTGCCATACCTACCTATGTATATAATGTATTCTACTGAAATCTGTGCATAGGACGTGCCAGCATTATCTCGCTTCGCTAAGAGTTCCGCCATGGATTTTTCCCTAGTCAATGAATGATGAGACCAATGATGGTAAGTAGCGGAAGTGTCAAAATGCCATGGAAATGAAACTTTGTTCAAGATGAATCGTGTATAGAGCCATCATCAGAGCAGGAGGTACGACCTCGTGGGTTGGGCTCTTATTCTTTGGGTTGGCATCCACGGATTGAAGTCATCTCTGGCCCTGTGTGGTGTATAATCAGGTGACTGGAAAAGGCCATCTTTGGGTCATGCAAAGAACACTTGCCGAGCAGACACCACCTCCTGACTTTTACCACTTCAACTGGATAAGTACCGCTATACATCAGACATGTAGACGATCTCATAGCACTTGGACAAGATCAACCACGGCGACCCACAATAGTCGAGAAACAGATGTGGTCATTACCCTCCATCACACGCGCTCTAAGATATAAATGGTCCCTGTACCATCCATTCTGCACTCTGCAATTCCACGACTTTCAAGTGCGTGTCCCGGTACCTTACCATTTATTTCCTGATACCCGATCAACGGTTCGCTCGCTCTTGCACCGCGATCCAGTGACTCGTCCATGCTGCCCACCTATCTCAAAATGCCGACAGGGCCTTCTTGAGCCCCCGTATCTAGGCGTGGAGCAAGAACCGCCTGCACACCAAATACTGTTGGCCATTCAATTGATTACCTAGTGGGTGTGATAGGAAATATCTACAAACCCGACCGGATCGGCCAGGTAAGTCATGATAGCTCATTCTGGCTGGGAATCACGGCGAAATCTTCAACCTTACCCCGTGATCATCTCATGGGTGTGACCAAGAACAATGCTGAGGCACATCTTAGTCCTCAGACACGACAACAGGTCAAAAAGAATCAAGCACTCTTACCATAAGACGCGGTGCCGGGCTGAGGATCAAGGCAGCGAGACTTCGAGGAAATTGAGTTGCCTTTTCCTCTCGCTCAGCCACGAACTGAGCATCTGATCTTGATTGTCAGCTTATAAAATAGCTAAGCGAAGGAGAAAGCGATGTATGGCCTGTGCTATTGCATCCTTTTCAGTCTAACGACCGGGGTCTGCTAATACGAACTAATCCAAGCCAGAATGATGTCAGGACTGGAGGGAGAAACAGTCGGAAAACATCACTTTTCAGTGTTCAGTTTCACTACTGTTCAGTATTTGCGTCATTCTGGCCAACCCCACGGTCTGCCGCTCAGTTTCGGGCTAGTGGCTTCATCCTGAATGGATGGCATAACTCCGCCGCTGCTGACACTGAGCCGCCGCCGCTGTTTTGTCTCGGCCCTCCCAATTTCTCAAACTGTTCCATACAATGACGAGTGTACACTGTACACTGTACAGTTACACTGTAGTCTATACCCAGTCGAAGCTCCGCCTAATCCTTTGCAGTCAAAAGTGCGGCATATGAGCGCGGACACACCTCACGTCACTATTCCGCACCTCATTTCTCCCTCCCCCTGTCAACGCGACGAGAAACCGGACATTAGTCGAGTCCAGAACATGGTTGACCCGAGTGACGGACTTGGAAGGGGGCGATGCCCAATCAATGCTACAATCTTTGACTCCATATCTGGTACTTATCATAGTGCAGCAAGTCCCCGCTGCTCTCATCGAGGGTCCTTAATTGAGTCCACCAGCGACGAAATCAACACTTGCAGCACGTCAATGAATCATGCGCAGCGTTGTTGATCATAGGTGCTGGGCACCTCACTGACACCAAGACACAGGGGTTTGAAATTAACGTGAACCCCAATGAGAAGTTGCGAACTTGGGTTCGTCCTTCTCAACGCGAGGGAAATTGATAGGACGACGGACATCCATTTGGTTTCTGTGTAGAGATCCCGAGTTCCCCAATTTCCAGAAAGAATTACTTCCGGCCATACGAAGGACCGTTCACCGAATCAAGCTCTGTAAGACGGCCTCGGTTACAGCAGCGCTTCTGGTCGATCCGTGTTTGTTGTCATCAGGTGTGGTGGGGAAAGTCACAGTGCATGAAGCCAGGCATCGACATCTCCACTCTTTTGACACCCTAGCTCGACTATACCCTTCGCTAGGGTCCTCTCGAGAGAACGGCAAATCATGGTCTGTCCGGCTATTTGATTATATCGATCCAATAGTTTCTCTCTCGTACTTGATCCCTCGGACCATGCCTGACTTGGAGAATGCTGGGTTCGGAGCGGTCGCTCGTGCTCGTGCTCGTTCTCCCGTTCAGTTGTCGAGTTCGTGTGCCGACATCCCGAGTCATCGCTTTGACTCAGTGTTTTCCAGAAAGTTTCTGAACTTCGATGACTGTTGCAAGTCTCAAACTCTGGTAGATTAGGCTAAATACAGAGGAGTTTCTCTGTCTAGGTTCGCCTTCTCCCCGGTTCTCCAGCTCCCCCAGTTTCCAGGTCTTTTGGACAACTCCAATCACCGCCATTCTGCTGGCGGACTAGGGGGCCCACTGCCGTCTTACGGCGCCGGATCTGCCGGCACCCAACAGCGGCCAAACGCCACGAAGTCATTGGGCGTATTCTTGGCCCTTGGTTTTTGGCTAACGGATCAAGCAATTATGCTCAGGCGCACTCGCGTCATGGAGAGCCTGGGCAGTCATTGTTACCAATTTTGCTATCCTGGACCCCGAGAGAGACCGTAGCCAACCCCGGATCCAGCGTACCACACAGAGTGAGTGGAAGAAGTGGGTGAACTCTGAATGAGTCGGGGAAAAGGCGGAGAATGCTTCCCCCGCATCGGCCCAGAGCGGAGACGGGCGAACCCAATCAGTCCGTCAAAACGGCAGTCGAAGAGGCCATCAGTCGGCTGGCCCGAGTCCGGTCGAGAGGTGATTGGATCTGATTCCGCATAAATGGACGAGTCCGTCAGACGGTAACTCGGTCATTTCCTGGATTTCGGACACATTCAAAATATCCGCAGACGCCTAGCCGGTTAATCTCGTCCAGGATGACAAGCATGGCGGTGCGAAGGTCTGGTGTACCTGAAGCTTTCGGTCGGGACCGCACATGGCGTTTTAGCCGGACGCCTCAAGGGCGCCACCAATGCACCGTTTCTTTATAGGACGCTCGATCACCTTTGTTGGCCATCGAGAGTAGCGAACTTATTTGCTGAATTGCGAGCGGCCTCAGCCTCGAGCATTATGTCAACACGCATGGATCATGATCTGGCTCCAGTGGGTGGTGGTGACCACCACGACTTGTCGGCTAAGCGTCGACAGTTCGCTGGCGAGTCGGGCTTCAAAGGCCTGATCAGCAACGGTCGAACCTTTGCAATTGCTCTGTTTGCCTCCCTCGGTGGTCTCGTGTATGGATGTGAGTGATCGCACAAGTCGATCCTAGTCCTCATGATGAGATACTGACTAGTTGTCTCAGACAACCAGGGAATGTTCTCGTCGATCTTGACGATGCACGCTTTCCAGAATAGAGTAAGCTCGTTGTGCGATGCGCACTTATTCCTCATAGACCTGCCTCTGACATATCACTTTCCTAGATTCAAGGATACGCTGAAAAAACCGGTGCCCAACAAGCTATTGTTACCGCCATTCTCGAACTCGGAGCGTGGATTGGTAGTTTGATGAACGGTTATCTCGCCGATGCCATCGGCCGTCGCATGACCACCGTCGTCGCTGTCGGTGTGTTCTCTGTGGGTGTTATTGTGCAGGCGAACACCGCATCTGTCAGCTACATTTTCGCTGGCCGATTCGTCACAGGTCTGGGCGTCGGTAGTTTGAGTATGATTGTGCCTCTGTACAACGCTGAGTTGGTAAGTCTCTGGTCTCTGGTTGATTGCGAATTGGCATGCCTGCGAAATAAAGCTGATTTGGGGGGGCGTTTGCTGTGCAGGCACCACCCGAGATTCGTGGCTCTCTCGTTGCGGTTCAGCAATTAGCAATCACTTTCGGCATCATGGTCAGTTTCTGGATCGGTTACGGATGCAACTTCATTGGTGGAACTGGCGACACTCAGTCCAATGCCGCCTGGTTAATTCCCGTCTGCATTCAGCTGATTCCTGCCTTGATTTTGGGAGCCGGCATGGCTTTCTTCATGCCACAATCACCTCGCCACCTCATCAATCAGGGTCGTGAGGAGGAATGCTTGAAGGTCCTATCATGGCTGCGCAATAAGTCACCTGATGACATAGGTGTGCGCATTGAGTTCCTTGAAGTCAAGGCCATGTATCTCTTTGAGAAGGAGACCGCTGCCGCGAAATATCCTCAGTACCAAGATGGATCTCGCCACAGTAATTTTATGATTCTCGTCAATGACTACAAGTCGCTTGTCACCAACCCGTCCTTGTTCAGACGATCAGCCGTGGCTGTAAGTATCGGCGTTTGATTTACGTTGAAACGAGGAAGAAAACAGCTGACCGGTCTTTCAACATAGTGTTTGGTCATGACCTTCCAGCAATGGAACGGGATCAACGCGATCAACTACTACGCGTAAGTCGCGAGGCTCTCCAACATCTTAAATCTTTGGTGACTAACCTTGACCAACGAATTTCTTAGGCCGTTCATTTTCCGCGGAATTGGCTTGGGTGGAAGCACTCTGGAGCTGCTCGCCACTGGCGTGGTGGGTATCATGGAATTTGTCTTTACTATACCTGCTGTTCTTTACGTCGACAAATTCGGTCGAAAGAGCATCCTTCTCGCTGGCGCCATCGGCATGGCTTCTTGCCACTTCATTGTGGCTGGAATCATTGGAGGCTACGAAGGCCATTTCGACACCAATAGAAACGCAGCTTGGGCGGGTGTTGCGTTCATTTGGATTTTCATCATCAACTTTGCCTACTCCTGGGGCCCCGTGGCTTGGATTGTCGTGTCTGAAGTCTTCCCCCTGTCGATGCGTGCCAAGGGTGTTGCACTGGGCGGTAGCAGTAACTGGGTGGGTGCCTTCCATGCAATGTTCTTCTCTGCGAGACCACGGTGTCTTTTCAACTGACTAACATTTAACCAGCTCAACAACTTTGCAGTCGGAATGGCCACTTCGCCGTTCATCAATGCCTCCCAACTCGGTACCTTCATTTTCTTCGGAGCTATCACCGTCGTTGGCGCCCTCTACGTCTTCTTCTTGGTGCCTGAGACCAAGGGCCGAACCTTGGAGGAAATGGACGAGCTTTTCGGTGCCACCGGTATGGCCATCGCCGATGAGGAGCGTAAGAGTCGCATTGAACGCGAGATTGGGTTGCTCGCTCTTCTTGGAGCTGATGACTCGCCGGAGCCCATGATGCACTCTCCGCTTGGAGATGATGCCAAGGTTTACCAGGAGCACGCGGATATTCCCCGTGAGAAAGCGTGAAGCATGGCAGCAGTCACATGCAATAGCTCAATTGATTGAAGATCATGTGATGTAGATTTGTTTCCATTCACCTCGCCTACCACACGACTGGTCTAATTACCAAGATTGCAATTTGATCCTCGCACCAGCATGATATTTGGGTGATGATACTTTTATTGTTGCGACCGTGTGAAGAGGCGTATCCTCCATTGTTCCATGTCATCCACTGTTTTTGTGAAAGCCATACATTCACCTGTAATCATATCACAGAACCTACCACGCCGAATGATTTCTGCTCTCAACGTAGCCCGCGGTGTTTTTGGCTCAGCCAGTCTCAAGGATTCGCCACCTTCAGTTGTCGTTAGAACTGACCAGTACTGTTCCGGTCGATCTTCGTAAGTCCTTACCATTGCAAGTTCATCCTGCGCATCCCTCCTATTTGGTCAGTGACCCAACTCCGCAAACCCCGCCAAAACTCCGCACGTGTACTGACAATAACCAGGCGGAACAGGTTGACTCTCAAGGCTCAGATTTTGGTCCCATCGTGCTCCGCAACCCGCTTATTTCCAATCTCAGTAGGAACTTGAGCCACTCTGATCGCGTTGACACTCTTGACTTATGCTGTCAGCAGTGCAGCACGGTATACCCAAGTGCACAAAGGCCCTAACGCTTACCCATGGACCTCTTCACTCCATCCGGAGGTTGCACCGTGGCCCCTTGCCTCGCGAAAAGTAGGCGCGCCTCGGTGTGGAAGTGGCTAGCGTCACTGTTTGCGACTTCGCCTGACGTTTGGTAATGACCGAGCGATTGCGCGTCAGCTCCTCACTCGTTCAGCCTCACAGCACCATTGAATATACAACAATGTCTGACTAATAATTCATATCTATTTGTAACGCCGAGACTCGCCTGTCAAATCTTTGTTCTCCTGCTCGGTATTTAAAGCCTGCGGTCGTCCACGTCTCTGGCGTCTCAAATTGCGCTCAACACCACATCTTTCAATCTTTCCAGTTTTCAATAGCGGCAAAGATTCCAGCGTGTACTAAGTGGGCAGTCACATACAGCCTCTTCACTGTACTTCAAGCTGCACTCTGCAATGTCTACCCTAATCCGCAACGCCCGCATTTTCGACGGCTTCTCAACCATCTCGGAAAGCGGACACGTCCTGATTGAATCTGGTCGCATTGCCGCAATCTCCCTAGAGCGGCCGCTCTCTGCACCCGAGGGATGTGCCGTGGTTGATGCTCAAGGCTGTACCTTGTTACCAGGACTCATCGATGCTCATGTTCATGTCTTCCAGGATGTCCATCTCATCGAAACGGCTATCAAGTATGGTGTGACCACGGTGCTAGATTTGCACAACGAGCGCGAATGGTTCAAGGAGATAAGTGCAGTTACGCGCCAGCGAAACGATGTGTCGGATGTCAAGTCTTGTGGGAGTGGTGCGACGATCAAAAATGGTTGGCCGTCCGCGATTGTGAGACTGATATCTCAAGAGGAAAATGTCTGTTCTTTTCATCGAACCACTTTCCACTACGGTGAAAAACTTAATCTGTGCTGAGAAGAAGATTTTACACAGGTCGAGGAGCGTATCTCCAAATGGCCCAACATTCACGACCAGCAATCTGTCGACGAGTGCATAGCACTTAACAAAGCAGTGGGCGCATCGTACGTTTTATCCATCTGCGGAGGCAGATGATCTTTTTGGAAATGAGTCTCCCGAGGCTAACATCGGCTTCAGTTTCACGAAACTTATGCAAGAGGATGGACATACAATGAAAATTCCTTTCCCGGAACGTCCTCTTCCAACGCCATCCCTCGAACTACAAAAGATGGTTGTAGAGGCATCGCACAAGGCGGGCTTCATCGCTGTTGCTCACGCCCTTTCCAACCACTCAACCTTGCAAGTCCTCCGTGCCGGCGTCGATGGCCTGGCACATGCGTCAATCGATCCTGTCACTGATGAGATTGTTCAAGCCTTCAAAGAGAGCAATGCCTTTGTTGTCCCTACACTCGTAATTCACGCATCCTCAAGTGGCGAAGAGCAAGAGACTCGCGAGATATTTTCGAAGCATCTTCACGGAGCGGACCGAGAGCACGCGCTTGGCTGTCTTCACATCACCGCAGATCATTTTACCATCAACAATGTATACGACCAGGTGATTGCTCTCAAGGAGGCTGGCATCGACGTATTGTGGTAAGCCATGAGACCCCAAGAGTTGGCAAGCTCACCTTGGCTAATTGCTTTCTCAAGTGGTACGGACACGGCCGGTGATCTCCCCGGTACTCGACCTGGCATGTCAGTACATCAGGAGCTATGGATGCTGGTGAATCGATGTCGCTTCACTCCGCTTGAAGCTCTCATCTCAGCGACTTCCAACATTTCGAAGCGATTCCATCTGGCCGATCGCGGTGTGATTGAGGAGGGTCGTCTTGCAGATTTGCTTTTGGTGTCGGGGGACCCAACCGAGTCCATTGAGGCAATTTGTGACGTGAGGATTGTTTGGAGAAATGGTGAGAGAGCGGTCGACAACTAAGGTCACTTACTATGACCAAATTGTATCTCGAGAGCTAGATTGAGATCAGCTCGAAGATGATTTTAAGTAGGTGCTAAGATTTAGTAAAGGGGAGTATGTACTCATTTGCACCAGCAGATTTGACAAGTCACTTAGTTTCACGCTATAAATTTACTTTTTTCCTAAATTGAAACCATGCTGCAAAACTTCCTCCATAGATATCGATTCGTCGGGACTCGTAGTTTACTTTCAAAATACACTTCCTAATGCGGCTAGAGGAAACTGATGAGGTAAGCCTCGGCTTTCCCCGCAATCTCGCTTTGCGTCGGCTGAAGAAGGTCCGCAGCCCATTTGCAGCTTCTCTTGCATCACGCGAATAAAACCAACCTCACTTTTTCTCACTGCAAAATCCAATTTCTACCTGGTTCTTTACGGACCAGATCATGGAATCAGATTAGAAAGACACAATCAGCGCAATTCTCGTATAGCAGCCTCGCACCAACATACGCTGCCATCAATCGTGCGTCATGACGCTCTCCTCCTTTCTCCGCATCACCCCCCGCCTTGCACCGACCGCTATCCGACGGAGCGCAAGAGCTGCATCCTCGGTTGCGAGTACGTCACAGGCCAACAAGACTTTGGATTCAATTTTGATTGCCAATCGTGGTGAAATTGCGCTGTAAGTGTCTCTGTACTATGAACATTCTGCTTCGGAGAGAGGGTGTGGGATCGTTGAACGGATTGGACTAATTGTCTGAATAGCCGGGTTGGGCGGACTGCCGCAGAGCACGGAATTCGCGTCACAACTCTCTACACTGACCCTGATAGCCGAGCGCAACATGCTTTGAGTACACCGCATGCTTTTAACTTAGGCTCTGTATCGGCCTATCTGGACGGAGACCGCATTATTGAGATTGCGAAGAGGGAAGGGTGCCGTGGTATTCACCCTGGCTATGGGTTTGTGAGTGTCACCATTTTTTTTGTTTGCGACTTTGAAGTGCTCAACGCCTCGCTTCAATCCCCAATCCCTACTTGGTGACTGACGGTCAATCGGATCTAGTTGAGCGAGAACTCCGCTTTTGCTCGGAAATGTACAGAGGCCGGTATCGTGTTTATTGGCCCGCCATGGAAGGCTATCGAAGATATGGGTGACAAAAGGTATGGCCCAGTGTTGCTCGGCTTAAGTACGTTCAAATCTGATTTCCCACAGTCGGTCCAAGGAGATCATGCTCGCAGCCGGTGTGCCATGCGTGCCCGGCTACCACGGCCAGAATCAAGATCCCGCGTTCCTGGAGACCGAAGCCGACAAAATCACATATCCGGTACTCATCAAGGCCATCAAGGGAGGTGGTGGAAAGGGTATGCGTATCGCACATTCCAAATCTGAGTTTCAGGCACAATTGCAATCCGCAAAGTCAGAAGCGATGAACTCGTTTGGAGATGATCATGTGTTGGTGGAAAAGTACATCACCACGCCACGACATATTGAGGTGCAGGTCTTTGCAGACAAACACGGCAACTCTGTCGCTCTCGGTGAGCGAGACTGCAGTATTCAGCGCCGGCATCAAAAGATTCTCGAGGAATCCCCTGCTCCCCATCTTCCGGATGCTACTCGGAAGGATCTATGGGATAAGGCTCGCGCTGCCGCCCTTGCGGTCGGTTACGAGGGTGCTGGTACTGTGGAGTTCATCTTTGACAATGATTCGGGTGATTTCTACTTTATGGAGATGAACACTCGTCTCCAAGTTGAGCATCCCGTGACGGAGATGGTGACGGGCCAGGACTTGGTCCATTGGCAGATCATGGTGGCTGAGGGCGCCCCTCTGCCGATGACTCAAGATGAGGTGGAACGGAACATTGCGCTCAGTGGCCATGCTATCGAAGCTCGTATCTATGCGGAAAACCCCGACATGGGATTCATCCCGGATTCTGGTCGACTACTTCACGTTCGAACTCCTGCCACAAGCAAAGACGTCCGAATTGATGCTGGATTCGTGGAGGGTGATGATGTTTCTGCCCACTACGATCCCATGATCTCCAAATTGATTGTTCGTGGTGAGACCCGTGAAGAGGCGCTACGCAAGCTGGCCACCGCACTCGAGCAGTATGAAGTCGCTGGGCCTGTCACCAACATCGAGTTCTTGAAAACTGTCTGCCGCAGCGCAGATTTTATCGCCGGTGAAGTGGAGACTGGTTACATTGAGAAGCACCGGGAGGAACTGTTTGCTCCCAAGGTGATTGAGGATGAAGTCCTCGCCCAGGTTGCATTGGCCTGCCTGCACCGAGACATGCTCTCTGCTGCCGCCAGTCCCTCCGCGGGTCTCGCCGGAACCGCTGTTGGATTTGCGCCCAGTTACCAGCAGCGGCAGCTATCTTTCACTTCAACGACCGGTCCCGACGCTGAAGTCGAGACTTTTGATGTTCGCGTCCAGCAAACCGCGGATCAAACGTTCAATATTGAAGTCGGATCTCAGGTCTTCCCGCAAGTGACAAGTACCATGGACCCAACGTCTCGCGTTGTGACATCCTTTTTCGGCCACACGCGCCTGGACACCACCGTCGTGCAAGACGCAGAGATGGACATGGTCATTGCTTTCCAGCGCGGGAAGCAGTATCGTCTTGGAGTGCCACGGGCGAAGTGGATGGAGAAGGCTCTAGGCCTGAAGGACGTTGCCAACAGCGTGCTGGCACCGATGCCTTGCAAGGTCTTGCGCGTGGAGGTGCAAGCGGGAGATGTGGTGGAGAAGGATCAGCCATTGGTGGTGATTGAGAGTATGAAGATGGAGACGGTGATTCGAAGCCCGCAACGTGGGACCATTGCTCGCGTGGTTCATCAGCAAGGTGTAAGTTGCTCCCACAGGCTCTTGCCTTTATCGTTTCCCCCATGGTTTTTCTCTTTTTGGCATATGGAAGGAACAGGGTCCTAACCATCTCTCCCTTGACAGGATCAATGCAAGAGTGGCACCCCTCTTGTTGAGTTCGCCGATGAAAGCGAGTCGTAGAAGCAATGTAGAACGGGACAAGTAGATCCATGTCTGACAGGGGAACTGGGGAGTTTTGGTTCATGTGTTAAGGTATTGTGTCTTATTTTTGTTTTTTTTTCTTTTCTTTTGGCGGGGGTGCATACTTTGATTCTGACTTGCTACGAACAATATAACTATCAGCTTCATCGACATTAAACTTGGTCTGACTTTTCCCAATGGATTTTCTTGGCCGATTCCAACCTTGAATGACTCTGCAGTCCGTTGCACACTGTACCACGAAATTAGATCGCCCTCTAAGATCGCCTGCCCCTGGGTTTGAAGTATCTACCAGACCAAGATATACGGGAGAAGATTCTCCAGCAGGCCTTGGGTCATGTGAATTCTCCTGCCCGTACGATTGTGACACGTTGTATGTCTTCCACCTGAAGGGATGGGTGACCACGAGGTCGGGCCGTTTGGTGATTCTGAATCACTGGACGCGATCAATGCAAGAAGGTCAATATGAATGCGTCGACGAGTAGGGAAACTTCATGGCAGAAAATATCCTTGGATTTGACTGTAACTTGGAGTGCTAAATTGATTTTGCCAGGGCCAGCGGCGAATGACCTACCTAGCAGTACTACCTGCGGTGCTTAACGCGTTGATGGTGACCTGACTTGAGGTACGGAGTGATGCTGTGCAGGACCTACAATATCGTACTCTATGTTCAGATGTTGTAGTACCTGTGCAAGACTTGGCAGATCTTCCCATGTGGGCAAGGTATGCATTGCGCAATGTGTATGTCGATATGACCCCAAGGGGCGGTAAGGAATGCATGTACAGTACTTTATTTCTGGCGGAGGCGGAGGGCGGAAACGGTGACGGCATGTACACATTCTTCGATCGAAGGGGGTGTCTGCTGGAGGAGGGGGCATCAGTTCGTCGAGTCGTCGACACGTATAGTACACCCTACCATGAAAAGGTGATATGTTTGGCACATCTTGGGAGACGGCACTTCTCTGCACTGTGGTAGAGCGTCCAGGGTTTAAGGAAGCTCGTGCTGCAGTGTCGGGTGTCTAATCTCAAAGACTCAACTTAGCAAGCTGCACGTGACGGATTGGATGGCCATCCCGAGTTCCAGACCGAATGTACAGTCGACGGAAATAGAACAACAGCTCTCCACTCGGCAGTCCCCTAAAGAAAAACAACAACAACAAAACAAAAGGTCGGCGGTCTGATCGCCGCAAGATGTCCCTGGCCGAGACTCAGCATAGATAGCACCGACTCCTCTGCACTAGACTCTCGACCGAAAGTGTTTTGTCTTGCGCGAGTGTTGCTGCAGGTGAGGGTCACCTGGACCGGAAGTGAAGATAGTCAGATCCATCATCCAACTGTCCCCAAGGGTCCCGTGATCGTGATGTGATCGATCGATTGCGGGCCTGGGCCCCAGCGGAAACCGACTGTGGGGCGAAGCGGGTCCGGGGACCTGGACCCGGACCCGTCAGAGGCCTTCACGGGCAAGAATTGGGGTCGGCAACTGGCCGGTTTCCAAGAGGCTGGGAAAAGCCTCTGTTGTCCAGCTGACCTACTTTTTTTTTGTTATTCGGATCAAAGCATCTCAGCATACTGGGTAGACGAGAAGCCACCGCGTGAATCTGCCCAGGGTACTAGGAATACTGGAAGTGGAGAATTCGTGGATTTAGATGAGGACTGCAGGAGTGCAGCGGTATCCTTGGTCACTACAAAATAGAATACTAAGTAGTGAGCTGCAAAACATCAATGGAACGGTCAGCGTCTGTAGGAGGAGTACCTTACTTATCATGCTACCTTAATACCTAGTACCAGTTACATCTTGGTACTATGTCTTTGGATTTGCACTGAGCTCATGTAACACAGCGAGGTCTACTAGCTGCATCGTTGAAACTCGTGAATTTCAGGGTCGAGGTGTATGCATCAATGCAAAGGTCAGGTAGAGAGGAAGGATTGATGGGGTGTCCGGCCTGCGCTAAAGAGACACCGTCTTCACTTAATCCCAACCTTGACTCGAATGTATCACAGTAGTACCCGCCCGAGTCTCTACTTAGTAGACTCTACTACTACTAGTACTAAAGTTAGTCGTACTCTACTAGGTACTCCCTACCTTGTCTCTCAGGTAAGTTAGTCTCTACTAGTAGTACTCACTGACTCAGTACTCACTACTCAGTAATCGCGTCTGAACATCGAACCTACTGTACTCACCTAGTAATGTCTCAGACAACTCAATTCCTTTGTGATCCACTCGGCGTTTTCAATCGCCCCACGCTCCATCGATCCCTGGCCGGGGATAAGGTGGTTCAGTTCACCACAGTCGTACCTACTACCTACTGGAGATGTGGCTCTACCTACAAGTAACTAAATTCCGTGGTGTCACTACTACCACTCCCCCAAGGTACTGTACCAGTGTACCTGGGCTGGCACGGACTCACCTCCTTGTCATGCAGTACGAATAATCAACCTGGAAATACCTTAGTGACTCTCGCAGCAGGTCTTTACACTGTCGTCCCAGTACATCCGGCTACCAAGTCCAAGCCCTGCCTGGCCTCTCCACTTCGGTACATCCCTGTACCACCAAGACTTGGCCCCAGCGGCAGTGAAGATCCCCACCAGAGGCAAAAACAAACCGTTCAAGTCAACGGACTCCGCGATAGTCCACGTTGGCTCGCGGAGGTCCGGTGTTCATTTCTTCTGTCAGTGCTGAGCTTATTCTCGGCCGGTAGCATGCGTACAGACAGTAAGGTATATCCTATATACGTACTGTAGTACATACTACATAGGACTACACACTACACAGTACATACTACATACTGTGTAAGTGAGTAGTGTGTACCGTGTTGTTATACTACTGCCTCCAGGTCTGGATCTCCGTCGCCACTTGGGCAACGCCTCGAGCTTCCGGCAACTCGGTGAAAGAGATAACCTCCACTATCGAAGCCATCGGGTCACATTCACGATCCAGGACATCTGGTGCCCTTTTATACCCTTTCTTTTCCCCTTGAGTCCACGCAATAAATGACCCGCCACCCTGTTCCTGGAAGGCAACATACTCCCTACAATTTTGATCCACCTGGCATTTGCTGCTGAATTGATCATCCCCCGGGAAGAGCGCTGCCTTGTTGTGCGTCAATCAACCTCCCTGTCGCATTGTCTCCCTAGCTGGACACTCGACAGCTTCACACTCGACATCGTCCACTGTCAACCTCCACATTTCCATTGCCTCCGTTCGTCCACTGGAATTGACTGATCGCATCTTGACCGACACCAATTCCCATCCTCTGTCACTCCATCTCTCCCACCAGCATTCGGGCACCCATTACGTTCCCCTCTTCTTATCTGCCGCACTAGATCGCGAATCATTGAGCTCACCTGTCCAACATGCTCCATCGTGCGATCGCCCGCTCTGCCGTCAAGGGCAAGGCACTGGGCACAACCTCTCGCCCGGCTCTGCTCTCATCACAAGTTCGACAATTCTCCTTCACTACACCGCGTTCCAACAACAAGTCTGACGACCCTGAAAATGATCCCCTTCTTCGGGCAAGCTCCCCGGAGCACCAGGGTAAATTCGCTCGCACCGACGAGAGCGTTCATATCGAATATCCTCCCGACAGCGAAATGCCAGCCCAGCCCGTGGTCCAGGGCCGCGGAGGGATGCATTTCAAGCGCACATTGGCCCAGTTCTCCTTGGAGAATAAAGTCAGCCTGGTGACAGGTGGTGCGCGAGGGTTGGGTTTGGTGATGGGACAAGGATTGGTTGCGTCGGGGTCAGATCTGGCCATTGTGGATTTGAACAGTAAGTGTGTCCCTCATTCGAACGGGCACGGAGTGAGCAGGACTGTGTGATTGAAGCCATACGGCTGTTCTCTCTGACATTCTAATCGAGTGGCCTGTCCCCGAATGGCGGAGTCTTGGTGCCCTGTGCTAATTCGAATCCTGCAGAGGCCGAGGCCGAAGAACAAGCTGGAAAGCTCGTCGAACAATTCCGCAAGGAGAACCCTGGACTTGAGCAGTGAGTTTGATTCATCCCGCGCAAGTGCAAATGACCGTGCACATCATGAGGTCCGGAGCTTTCAATTTACTGACTTCTCGCGTGCCTCAAAAAAAAGAATGCCCAACGTCACCGCTCACTACGCCGATGTCTCGAACCCAACATCCGTCCAAGAAGCTCTTGCTGAAATTCTGGAGAAGCACAAGCGCATCGATAATCTCGTCACATCAGCCGGTTTCACAGAGAACTTCGAGGCCATCAGCTACCCATTTGACCGCATGAAGAAGCTCTGGGGCGTCAACGTGGACGGTACCTACCTGTTTGCGACGGGCGTGGCGAAACATCTGATGGAACGCAAGGCCCCGGGAAGCATTGTCATGATCGGATCCATGTCCGGATCCATTGTCAACGTGCCCCAGCCACAGGCCCCATACAACGCCGCCAAAGCTGCGGTGCGTCATCTGGCGGCTTCGTTGGCCGTCGAGTGGGCGGCCCAGGATATTCGAGTGAACTGCATCAGCCCGGGATACATGTTGACCGCACTGTGAGTGGCACGATCCCTGCTCATCGTAATTATCATTGCAATCTTCCGGAAATACTGACGAGAACTTGCTTTAGTACACGCAAAATCCTTGATGAAAACCCCCAGCTCCGTGACAAGTGGATCTCCCTGATTCCCGCCGGTAAAATGGGAACCCCGGAGGACCTGATGGGAGCGGTAACGTTCCTGCTCAGTGATGCCTCCAAGTATATTACGGGTGCAGATCTTCGCGTCGATGGCGGTTACACCTTGACTTGAGCTGCTTGAACTCGAACTTTTATTCGTAAACTCCAGTCTCGGGCGTCACTCGGCCACATGCTCGATTAATCTACCATTGTCGGTTGTGCAGGCTGTAAAATGGAGGCACATACCGTTGCTGTGCAGGCATAAAGCGCGACCATGTTCGACGCAAAGCTGATGGTTATTTTCGCACAAGAAGCCAATCATATCCCCTTTTCGTTTGAAATTAACCCATAAGCATTGTTTTACTCGCATCCAAATATCACAGCGTTTGCCTTGCCTACTTGTGGAACTGCTGGCTGTCCGGGCCCCCCCGGGTTCGGGCCGTGCCGAATCCGTAGTCTGTCGAAGTGGACTCTATGAGAGGGTCCTCGTCCATCACGAAGTACATATTATTGCAGTCATTTCAGATCAAGAGATCATTACGATGCATGACCTGGTCTCTAGACGGGGCTTTCCAAGGGAATGCGCTATATGTCTTCTAGGGTTTTCCCCGTTCTACAATCGACCCCTCGCAGAGTTGCGCTTGGACTCGACATGTCTGATGCTCTCACAATAATTTAAACAACCCCCAGTAATGGTGTAAGTTTCGATCAATTTCCCCAGACTCCAAAAAGGTACTAAACAGACGTGGGCTTCGGCATGGTACACCGACCCTTGGAATCGCAACTGCCCATGACAATTAAGGAATCTAACTTCACCCACTCCGCACTCCCAATCTGTCCCGCAGTTCAGGTCACAAGAAACAAAAGGAGAGAGTGTACTGCCCTGATCAGATCCCATCAAGGCGTCGTTCAGAACTGATTGTCCTTTTCAACATCCATCTCGTCTCCTCGTGCAGCCCGTCGACTCTTCAACCACCGCAGCAAGACGAACGACGCCGTGGCAACCCACATCAAGAGGTTGATCAAGTCCACCCAGACGGCATGGCGCATTCGATTGATCTTTGCAGCGTCTCCCAGCGGGGAGATCGCAGTTGTTGTTGTCATCGTGGTATCATCCGCACTTCCGTGCGCAGTGTCTCGCTTTCCCGAAGAGTCCGCACCATGTGTCGTCACCGGATAGACACCGATATACATCTTTCCAAAGATGCCAAACATGGTCAACCACAGGATACACAGGATAAACTCCCACACAAACTGAGGAAGTCGTAAGTGCGAGCTGCCCGCGCCAGCACCGGCACCACCCTTCAACCGACGCATTATTAGGGGAACTCCAAAACTCACCCCCGCCGTCAGCGTTGCCAAGACCGCCACAGTCAACGCAAACACCCATCTAGCTCGAGCTGACTCCCCATTCTCATGGTCATGATGCACATCTCGCCCGTACAGCCCGACAACAGTCAATCCAAAGACAATCTGGAGGAAGCGCAGGCCAGCGGTGAACATCGCCATGATCTTGGCTCGCTTGCTCATCTGGGTCTCGGCAGGTGGGAAATGGAGGTTTGCGCCGGGTCCGATGTTGGCCGGGTAGTTGGCCATGGGAATGGGGGCTTCGGGGCCGTGGTTGTAGGCGTTGCCTGGTTGTTGGAATTGTTCGGCTTGTTTGGCTTGTTTTTTGGCAGCGTGGTGCTTTTGGGCTTTGGAGACGCCGAATTTGAGGAGGGGGACGACGAGGAAAGACATTGTTTGGGGATGGGTTTGGTGTGGTGTTGTGTTGATTAGATGAGTGAGGTGTTTTGCTGAGTTGAGCAAGAGGAAATGTGTGTATGTTGCAATTGGGTCCTTCTCTTTTAAATGAATGAAGATGCGGCCGGCGCGAAATAAGAATATTCTGAGTGAACGGAAAGAAAGATGTAAGATGGGTGACTTCTTGGCCGTCCAGTCGTGGTGGTGGGATTCAGAAATGGAAATGCAAGATAGGCAGGCAGGTACAATCGGGATTGCGATGGTAGATTGACCGGTAATCACCAAGAAGAGCCGTGACTGATTCAAGTCTAGCTTGAGAATGAATGATAATTGCTGAGGATTCTGGAAATTCAAAAAGATGCAAGAATGATAGTATGAGAGGAAAGTCAAAGAAAAATAAGAAGAAAGAAGAGAGAGTCGATGCTGATGTTTGTTTGAATCGCCTCCCATCGACCGGAAACATCTAGCACTTTATACACACCTCTTTGCCTGGTCCTCACCAGCCAAATTAGGCAGCCTGTCAACGAGGTACCTCTTTGCCTGTCCATTCTTTGCATGGCTTCGTCTCTCAAGACCCAGCCTGGGTCGCAGACTCCACCATGTCGGCTACTGATTGTGCCTGCTACTCCACAGGCCACACAATAACGACCTGTCAAAGAAACATGAAACACTCTCCGCGGTGTCGTGGAGCGTAGAAATCAAATCAGGCTGGCACCCAGAATTCTTTGAAGAAGAGAGGATCCCTTGACCCGGAGACATCATTGGTTATCCACTAATTGGCAGAGAGAGCCTCAGGTGGGATCGGCGCTAAAGTAAAAAAAAAGAGGGCTAAGATTTCGGTTCGCGCGCGCCAACGGGAAAGCAATGGCCGTTTCAGACTGGGCCTTTGTATAGCCGAGTTAGTCAAATCAGAGGTCTGATGCTATTCTTGTACAATGAAAATTTCAGTTTGTCGGCGGTGAAGTCTCGATTGTTTCAACGATGACTTGTTTGTTTCTGTCTGTCCTGCTACTACATAAGACATACTATCGCATCGCTTTGCTCTGGAGCGCGTGCGCCGAGGGCATCACCGCCCGCTCACAGGAGAGTCATGTGGATGTATGCACGTGAACGCAGTCACGTGGATAATTCAAGTATCAAGTTAGGGTTGACAAGAGATCGCAGTGCACGACTCGAGGTATCCTGGCGTCAGAGGTCCAAGACTCGATTTCACATCGCTCCCCGTACCAAACGCATGCTGAGACAATAATCAAAGCATAATTACATGAAGTGGAAACGATGCCGTCCGCAATCGTGATTAGCATTGCTCTCGGGCACCCGACTCAGTTCCATCACATGAATGAAGCCTCATATGGCATGGATTATATTCGTTGGATTTCCATTAGCACTCGGAGAACATGGGCAAATATTTGAATTGGCAATACTCAAACATTAAGATGAGTCTCGCAATCCTAGGAAAATACCTCCACCCACCACAAGCACCAAATCAACGGTCCCGGATCAAGCTCAGCAAAGGCCGGTTAGTGAGACCCAGGGTCTTCACCCGCTTTCACAACTCCGCTAGGAGGACTGGCCACCGCTGGCTTATGAGCCGTAGAATGTACCGCGGGTAGCGGAGGTCTGAGTTCTGCAGGCGAGACAGGATCCTGCCCGGGAATCGATCCCTGGTCGTCGTCGTAATAATCGTGGCCCAGGTATTCGTCGTCGAGATGGCCAGATCCGGCGGCGGAAGAGTGATCAACCGAGGCGCGATCATAGCCCGGTTGGTAGTCTTGGTGATAGGCGGCATTCTTGGAGTTTTTCGGCGCCTTCTTGGTCTTGCGGCCTTTCATCTTAGCCTTTTCGAGAAGACGCTTTTTCTCCGCCAATCGCTTCCGCTCCCTGCGATCCTTGATCTCGTACTGACGGATGAGAGCCTCTGGTGGGTGTCCGAAGATGCTCTCATACTCGCAAAACTCGCAAATCCAGATATCCTCCAAGCGAGGCGGGTGGTGGATATTGGCGTATTGTTGTTGAATTTTGCGCTGCCGCGCGGCCGTCCCATAGACGCTTCCAGGCGACCGCTTCTTCTTACGTCCGACCTGAGCTTGGCCCCCCTGCGTAGGAGGCAGTCGCGCCCCATGATTCACCTGCTGATGCGCGGGCCCCGATCCAGTGGGGCTGGTAGGATCGCGCGACCCAGGGTACCCACGTGGGAGCTGGGTAGTTGGAGCGAGCGGAGATGCATGTGATCGGTACGAGCCCGGATATGGATCTCGTTGCAGTGCCATCCCTTTAGACGAGTCTGACTCACAGGTGAAAGTGAACTGGGTCTTGGTAGGGTGGGAACTCTCTTGATCCAATAAGCTCCCATTTCCCGGGCCGTGGGATGGGGTCACCAAAGTAGCCGCCTTGGCGATCGCCGTGGAGATGATACCTTGATCAGAGGATTCACCTTTCAATGGGTCAGCAAGCAGTACGTGAGAGGAGACACGGCATCACATAAGGAGATCAACGAAAGTTCAGATGAAAGGAACGCATGGCATACCTGAAGATCCAGGAGAGGACATCAATACATCTCGACGGCTCGGTGCCCTGGCCGTACTGGTCATCCATGCGTTCTGCGCGTTGGCGGATAAAGGATTTCGCCCTGTGCTCATGCGAGTCGATCCGCGACCAAGACGACCACGACCTGATCCGGAGATACCACTCGTCAAGGGTGAGGCAGGATTCCCATCTCCATAGTAGGTGCCCGTCGTCAAGTCTTCGCTAGCTGGTGGAGGAGTTGATGGTTTTGAACTAAAGATACCCATATTGGCGAATTCTGGGGAGAGCGCTGTGTGGTGAGGGACTAGGTTTCCCGGAGTGGGAATTTTTCTTTTCTTCTTGTTGTTTGTGTTTTCAAAGGCGTCGTAACCATCAGGCCCTATCGATCTTTGGGTGTCCTCTCGCCCATCACGTGCTTTCTCCCTCTGACTGTTCTCTTCACTCATGGCTGGGGCGGTAAACCCGCGATGTCGAGGACTCGCCCCTGCAGACATGGATCTTCGAAATCCAGCACTGCGCCGAACGACGACAGGTCCGTCCTCGTCCCCGCTCTCGAGCTCGATAGCTGTTTCAAAGTCGTGAGCGTCTGCCTCGGGGGTGAGCTCGTGCCTGTCAATCGCCTTTTGCCGAGCGTAAGCTTTTCCATGCGGGGCCACTTCTTCCGTGTCCCCAACGCCGTAGAAAATCTGCGACGCTGGTGGAGTTGGTGGATAGTGAATTGTGTCCGCGGCGTCTATCGACAATCGCGAGCGCAAGCTCCGTCGCGGAAGAGGTCGGATCAGACGATCAGGATAGATGGGAGAGGGTGTATCAGGGGCAGAGTTGAACGTCCCGTCTACACAAGTGTACACACCAGGTCAGTAACCTTTGTTCTCATCGTTTTTTCCCGACAAACAGGCCACGAGCCTTCCAGGTATGAGGCCCGGCGTCGATCAAGTGGACCCGAAACTCTCCAGAGTTGACATACTCAATGTAGCAGTCATCATGCACGTCCTCACACCTCCTTCCACGATGCTGCGCGTGGAAAAAGGAGCTTCCAGCGAGTCCCCCCCTTGATTCACAATTGTATCTTTTCACGACGCTATCACAAAACCCGCGTGGGTGGTGCTTGTGGTTATAAACGGAGTATGATTGTGCAAAAGTTTCGGAGCAGGACCTCTTCGGGGAAATTGACTACAGGTCGAGAAACATGAGGGTTAGTCGGTCTGCAGGACATTGCAAGAAAGTGAAATGAGAGCAGACATATTGACTGAGACAGCTTGTCGTGAAACGTCTTGTTAATGAATATCTCGCCTCCCGACAAGCTACCTCGGCCGTCCACAACCACAAATGATCTGGAAGTGTGTAGGGTAAGGAACGGAGGTGAACCCACGCTATGAACCAAATCTGAGCCACGCTCGATCTCGATACACCAGACTATTGCCTAGGCCAGAATGAAACGCCGGCTCCCCAGAGCTGAGAAGCTAATATACCGGAGGGTGATCGAATGACGATGCGGAGGGGTCAAGTTGGTGAAGCGAAAGACCAGCGAGTCACGGGAATTCGGGACACGCACACTAGCCCGATTGGGTCGGGCAGCCAAGCGGGCACACCTTCCCGGTCCGAGTGATTACTACTCCGGTAGTAGTGTTGAGTCCGTCTGTTGACAGGTTCGATAGATCACCTTGACGGGTTGCGACATACATATGTACGACTACATCTGGAGGTATGGCCATGTGTATCTGTGGAGGGGAAAATAATCCCCATGGTCTGGAGTCAGTAGTAGTACTCATGATTGTTGTCTGATCGACGACTGTCAGATTGAACGTGTGATTTGTCATCGTGATCTGGTGGAAGCACATTCGGATGATGGCTCAATGCATTGAATGCGCCTAGCCTTCCCAAGTACCGCACATGGAGGTCCTCCGAACAGAAGACTTAGCATATCATTTCCACTGCAGCAACGGGCACTGTGATATGGTTTGACTCGTAGTCTCGTGCAGGTCTCGTACTGTCAGACGGGAATTTTGATTCACAAATTCGGCCATGGTTGCCACTCGTATGCTCGGTAACTTCCTCGATGCGTTTCACACGACTGGGGAGACAATCAAAGCGTTTACACCTTTCGACAGTCACCGGGATAGTTTACAGAATTGAAGTGGAAGAGGTAACTTAGGGTCACTGCGCCGGAGATGCTGTTCTGGTACAGTAGCCTCTACCTAGCGCAGTACGACTCGCGGAGTCCGAATATGTTGGCCGCGATAGTCAAGCCGCACCGGACCCCAAGTATGGAGTCAAACTGCCGAGTAACAGTTCGAGCGCAATCGCATCGCAATGGCCGGATCCAACATGGCGATGTTTGCCGCGTAGGTCCCAGTATCTGTGTCGTGAATGCGCAGTATCTGTGAGAGGGCAGAAACAACTCTCTGCCAACTTCACGATTCGGAGGCCGCTGGGCCTACCCCACCTTCACCTTAGAGATTTTGCGATTCTTTTCCTGCATCACTCAGACGCGTGCTTCAACATGACAGAGTCCAGGGATCACCAGAGCCGGCGACCAGAACAGCATGTTCATCGAGTCAACAGATCATCGGCACGAATGAGACCCATTTGTTGTGAGAGATCTGCACGAAGGTACAAGGTTTATCGCGGGTCGAACGTGGCAAGGCGTGAGCGAACGGAAGATAGAAATGGCTCGAGGAACTGAGGTTCGTCAATTGAGTCAACACCATAAACTCCGGGATACGCCGGCTCCAATCTTCCCATCGTTCATTGAAAATGCTCAGTGTGCCGGAGCCACGGTCAACGGTGTTGAGCGATGGGTGCAAGAAATTACAATCTAATTCACGGCGACACGACCCAAAAGGCGGTAAAAGCTTTGGCGCGTCGAGAGGCGTCGAGCGACGGAGAGCGGGGAATACGAAATGCAATAGCGCTCATCTGAGGACAACCCGGAAATCCGAGACTGCCTCGTAACGTCACGGGCAGAAAAAGGTTGGTCCAGATCATAGTGTTCTTATCCTGTTCCAAAACCACCACCCATCACCACCATCATCATCAACATGATCATCACCGCCCAGTACAGGGCCCAAGGAACAAGGCGTCATGTTACTTCTCCTTTTCAGCAGTTCCTGTGGCGTTGTGGAGCTGAGAATCATCTTCACCGCAATGGCCCTCCATCCTTGAATGTCTCTTGAATGGTGAACATGCCTCATAAGCCTGACACTCGGAAGTTGATGCTACTACAGTACTACTACGGTACTATCAGAATGGTATAATGGGACCCTCGCCGGTGGCAGAAGATGACGAGCGCAAAAGTGGATTCGAACTGCACCCACAGCTCCATTTCCCGACCATGGCCGCTGTCGGCCGCCAGAGGGGAAAGCCGGCCGATTGGATCTTTTTGGAGTCGGTCCCGTTCCGGCGCTTTTCTCTCTCTGACTGAATGTGCTCGCTGCCTCCCACTCTTCCCCTCTGCAACGGCCTGTCTGTCAAAAGCCCTTCGTCCTTGTCCCGTGTACTATGTAGTCATTCGGCTCCTGTCCGAGCCCTGTGACGCCTCATCTTCAATCTACCAGTGCGATTCTGATCGTTGATTTCTTCTCCCCTCCTTCGACCATCCTCCCACCCCCCCAAAAGCTCTGCCAATTGCGCGTCCAGAGCTCGTCACAACCGATTCTGCCCTCTGGAGCAACTTGTGCCTCCTCTCCCAAAGCATTCCCCGTGTTCGCGGGTCAGACCGTACTTGTCTGACAGTCCGTCGCCCGGCATCGTTTATATTTGGCAGGATCGGCTCCTCTAGCAATATCATCCTGTCTCGTCATGTCGCCTCGTCGCTCCTCGCGAGCTCGCACCACGCAGCCATCTCCGGCTCTCCTCCAACACACCAATTCCTCCAGCTCCAATAACTCCCACACCCGCGAGCGAAACACTCGATCTCACCACAAAACAAACTCCCCTCATCGGTCCTCCGGCCATCGTTCTCAGTCCAGTGACGACCATGACACTGGCTCGAGGCCGGATCTGCCCCAAACACGTCAGCGCCAGCGCACTCGTCATGATAATCATGGCACCAACCGAGAGGATGATGAGGATGATGTCGAAGAAGATGAGGAGGAGGAGATAACTCGGTGTCTTTGCGGTCAGCAAGATTATCCAGGATTGCCTCCATCTCGTCGGGACGCTCTCGGTCGCATGGGCGTCAAACAAGACGAAGGCGTTGCAGCCACGGATACGTCTGATCTACTGTCGGACGATCTAGGAAGCATGTTCATTCAATGTGACTCCTGCAAAGTGTGGCAGCACGGTGGCTGTGTGGGTATCATGGACGAGGAGATGAGCCCCGACGAGTACTTTTGCGAAAAATGTCGCAAGGATTTACACAGAATCCGTGGCGAGCCCAACGGGTAAGTTGTCACCACACCAAATCTTTCCGCTACCCTTGAATCTTTCGATGCCAATTGTGAGCTGGCTGGGTGGCTGTCTCGCAAGCGGGACTGAAAAAAATCGCTCTCATGTGCCAGCGCTGGCTTCCACGAGCCAGGCTACCCCGGATCGCTCTCCTGCTCTGGTGGCACTGTAACCCTGCCTACATCATCGCCTGATCCAACCGAAAACTCTTTTTCAAACGATCTCCGTTCTGGTCGTCTTCACTCGTTATATTGCGTTCAGTGACAACTGCTAACAGCCTCGCAGACAGCACTCGTCAACCTATCTCCCTGTGGCTCCAGCGTCATCACCTGCGCCATCTTCCCGAGCATCCTCTCATGATACCTCACGACGCTCGAGGGACTTGAAATCGCGAGGTAGCGAAGGCGCATCGAATCCTAAGCGGCGATCGACAATGAACAGCCGGGACGCCGCCTACGACGAGGAAGAATTGATTCGGCGCGCCATTGAGGAGAGTAAGGAAGAGACCAAGAGCAACGAAGATGAGACAGCTCCGCGAGTGAGCAAGCGGAGCCGGAGTGAAAGTGAAACGTACGCAAGGCATTTTTTTATTTGTTTTTTTGCCCCCACTTATCCTCTGAACGACCTGGCCGCAGCCTTTGTGCCGAGTTGAGTCGGCTGACCATCTTCATCCTAGGAACAGACGCAGCTCAAAGCGCCCACGAACCTCATCCCCTTCACCAACTGTAATTGCCAAGCCGAGCCCTCCACTGTCCCGGGTAGCATCTGAGGACGAGTCCAAACCGAAACCCACCAATGGCACACGACGGCAAAGAGCGACATCGCGTGGCCAGCGAGACAAAGAGCCCACCAAGGAACCGGAGGAGCGAGAGCCCGAGGTACCCGAGGCTGGTGCACGTCGCAAGGACAGGCCTAATCGACGCAAAGGCGATGGTAAGTCATACTCTGGCCAGGGACGGGTGCGCTTTTTAAGATCGAACTTTGACTGACGACTTTTCTTTTTTGTTCACAACCGCAGAATCCGAAGTAGACGTTGGGTCTCCAACCAAGGCCGCAGCTCCAGCGCCCCCGCCTCCCGAGCCTGAGCCAGCTCAGCCTAGTCCGATCACTCCCACTCCACAGGAAGCAACACCCGCGCGGCCCTCGACACGAAAGTCCGGACGTCCTCCAGCTCGTCGTGGCGGGCGAGTGGGACGGAATCAATATACGAAAGATCGAGATACAAATGGCAACGGCATCGAGTCACCGCGACGAGGTCATTCGCATGATATCGGAAGTGACTCTCCTCGTATTGGATATACCAATGGCGCTCACGTGAATGGTGGTGATACAGGGCGACCAAACAAGTCTCGCCATATGCACCCACAGCGCACAACGATGAATGAGATGAAGCGGCGTGTGGCCGCCATCTTGGAGTTCATCTCCCGAATGCAGGTGGAGATGGCAGTCAACGGCGAGAACCCCCTCACTCCCACTGGGAATGGCGATCGAACTCAAGGATTACTGTTGAAGAACATGGTCGACCAAATTGACAGCGCCATGGCATCCACTGTCAGTGACGGCGGAGAATCATTGCCAGCAATGACCGACGGTGAAGGCACTGCGTCGTTAGTCTCAGCCCACGAAAAGGATTTCAAAGACTTGAGCAGCATCGAAATGATGGACGTGCTCACACGACACTTGTTGAAATGGCAGCAAGAGTATGGCAAATTTGGAGAGCGGTAGCGGTCAGTCTGAACTCATGAGCATGCCAACCAACACGGCTTCGGTCTGGTCTTTTTTCTCCCCACGGCTTCCTTCTTCTCATTATCGTCACCACTGTGCTTCCTCTGGTCAAAATCCTCTCGCATTTGGATGTTCCTGCTCTCACCTCATAAGATACCCCTCTATACGTTTACTCCTTGCGCAAGCCCCGAGTCGGCCCTCTCACCTTTGACGATTTACTTTACCTTTGGTTCTAAACCGGTGCATCATTTATGTCCACATTATGCTGGGTCTGCTATTTCTTCTCTTTGTATATTATGGTTGTCAATTGCATTGTTGAGTGGTCTCTTTTTTTTGTGTGTCGGCGTGAGATTGATTTGCGACGCCTCATCTGCTCGTCATGCTATTGTGTGGTTTCTATATACTTCTTGGCAGCCAGCCATGAACCTCTCATGCTGAGATGCTTCAACTTGTGGCACTGCCTGCCGACTGGCTGGGGTTGACGAATATTACTTTTCTTTCCCATCACCTAGGCACTCTCCACATGGGCCTTCCGTTTTGACATCGCTTGACCTTTGGTGAATGCTACCACTGCAGGCCCATTCTATAGCTCAGTCTCGATCTGCAGGCGTTTGCATGCTTCCGCCTTGCCTCTTGTCTGCTCGATCAACATGTCTGCTTCGTTTTCAGGCCAGGAGCGCTGGTTGAACTTCCATTTAATGGGTTTCCTGCTGCGCTATCTGTTTCTTGCTGTGTACGTTGTTCTACATCTGGTGCTAGAGTCGGGGTGTTCTCGGGTGGTGCATTATCATGCTTGAATCGAGGCCTTGTTCTCATCAGATATTCGCTTGCACTTCTCCATTTAAGCAGGATAATTGCAGTTACGGAGCGAAGCGAGGCCATAACACTTTGAGGTGGCAGTAGGCTGGGTCTTTTTGAGGTGGATCATCTTAATAAGGAAAGTCGCAAGACTTTTTCGATATCCGCAACCCTTGGAAGATAAATCGGTGACAGCCCGGTCGTGACTTTCCAGCAATGTCACGCGCGATTTTCATAAACAACAAGGATAGTCCAACTTGTCTCGTTTTCAGCTCCCATCTCATAAGACCTTGAAAAACAGAGAGGTAGAAGAGACTATGTCATCTACACAGTGGACGTTAAAGATTCCACCGGAGATATCTTCATCTGCAAGGGTATTCCATTCGAGTCACAACCTCCCATCTCATTGAGGTTCTAACCTCCCGACCCCCAAACCCGCCGGAGATTGACGGGCTCCAGCTCCTTACTTCATAGGCCCTGTCAGTGCTCAGCCAGCACACGGCAATGGAAGCAGCCGGGAGTTCTTGGTAGACCGTTCGGACGTGGATCCAGTAGGGACCAGGGAGTCGTACTCGAGATTTGATATGGAGTCTACTTGATCGAGGTGACCAGTGGGAGCACTTTGTAAATTGAGTGAAGAGTGAGGTAAAGACCAGAGAACACGCACGAGCATGAGATGGATCATTGTTCCATTTCCGGCGCTCGTTGTTATGTTTAGGTTCCGTGGACTCAGTCTTGATGCCCCGGTCACTTGGGTAGATAAGATATCAGTACATATATCGATCAGAAAGGTATATAGTATATACTGATAAATAAAGATATGGGGTACAGTACAAACTGCAATCCATCTTAATTATATACCCCTCTAACTACACAATTCCCCTACACAGCTGTTCACCTCAAACCCATTCTAGGTTTACCCCAGGTATCTCCCTGAGTCCCTACTAGTTACTACCGACCCCGGTGCTGCGATACATTAATCCATCAACAAATAGCACACACCCATACCCACACCCACACTCACATCCGCATTCCGCATCCCACCCTTCAACCATCCATGGATCACATGGTCGATAAAGTAGTCTGGTAGTACCAAGGTTCCGCCCACATTCCTCGCGGGCGGCCCACGTGTCCCATGTCCGGAACCACGTTCTCCATTGAGCTGGGGGAGCTTCCATTACACAGGTATGACCTAGACCCCGCGGATCCCGCATGGTACTGAATCCTATTGATAAAGGCCGACCGCCTGGACAGACGGGGCTGGGCCCCGTGGATGGGAGTACTCGATAGCGTGAGGTAGGGCCAGGGTGGAATATTGAATGAGTACATGGATTAAAACCTTTATAATAGCCCGAGGGCGTCTGCCATCACGCTTGCAACGCTACATTAATGTCAGAGATAGATTTGACAAGGTGGGTATCTACTATCTACGATCCAAATGATCCCGACTTTCGGTAGTAAGACGTAACTTGGACGGTACGGACTCGTCAAGACGATCGAGAAGAACAGAGTTCGTCCAGAGTGTTTCCCCGTCCGTAGCCGGGAGGGGGATCGTCTGCAGTTCAAGATGGACCCTTGGTGTAGAGTCACGACTCACGACTCACTAATGAGTCGTGACGATCAATGCGATAATTCCATCGATCGAGAGCAACATAGACCTTATGGAATGGATGTATCTTCCAGACTTTGAAACGCGACAACCGAGTCCCATATCTAACCTCGGTATCAAATGTGAAAAAGATCGATGTGGCGAGTTCAGAAAAACAAAAAACAAAAAACAAAAAACCGATGACATTGATTATGATCACAACAGAAACAACAGGTACAAACACCCAGAAGCTCATCCGAGGTAAACAGAACCAGAACCAGAAACAATAAACAAACAAACAACCAAATCCTGTCAAGTGTAAGCAAGGGCCCCGTAAGAAAAGACTAGGACCAAAGCAGACAAGCTCGACGGAAAGGGAATACACAGGCCAGGACCTCGCAACTTGCTGGCAACTTGGCAGGTTGCAGCCTTGAATGATGACCGGGGTATTGTCGTAAAGTGGGCGGATCACGGAATTTACCGTATCATACATGGCATATATTACTGATTACTGATTACATGATAACACTGACAGCAGTGCAGCACCGACTTTGATGCAAAAGTACCGTATTAATGTATTTACTACCTACCTTACTATCCAATTGACTCATTGTTTTGATGTGATAGGTCTTGTTTACCTTGTACTCGGAATCTGCAGTGATCTGCTGCGACTCCGTTCTTGAGGGGTATCCATCGCTTTTCCTGATTTGACAAGTAGAAGAAGAAAAGCTGCACGTATTGAAAGCAGCAATTGGGCATCATAGGTATGTACATGACTACATATCACCGCAAGCTGTCTCTGCTCTGCATCAAATTCCGCCATTCCGCCAGGCGATTCGAGCGAGAGAAATTGCCTCACTCGGGCCCAAAGCGCCCCCCTCCAAGCGCCCGGCACTGCCGGACCCATTGATGGGGAGGTATTAACCAACAAATCTAGCCAA
>WIWV01000190.1:0-33889 GCA_014839625.1 Penicillium ucsense | reverse complement strand
CCTCCTAGGTTTTTAATGTGGTGCGCGTGGTTAACGGCATCTTCCTTGGTGCGCGTGGTTCACGGTATCTCCCCTCCGATACTGATTTCTTCTGCAGAAGAAATCCAAGTTCGCAGTCCAAGTCCGCTAAGTCCCGTCAACGCGTGGCACACGTGGTGGGAGTCCCTGCCCTCCGAGACTGATTTCTTCTGCAGAAGAAATCCAAGTCCGTTGCCCTCTCATGTTCTCAACAAAAGGAATGGTGAGATTGTATCTGGTGAGAGGTGCCTATCTAAGCTACTGAAGGTGGTGTGCGTGGGCGCTCACCACGCTGGTGACACGCCTGACCACCGAGCTATCTCAACAGAGGGAACGGGAAGAAGTAAAATTAGAGCGGCTAGCGGTCCATCTCGGGAGCAGAGATTCACCCCAGCTGAAAGGAAATTCAGCCGCAACCACTTATTCTTGACCTATCTGAACTTAGCTTCTTGGTGACGTGACTTGCAGCACCAGTTTGGCAAAGCCATATATGCGTGTGAGCACGGACAGAGTCATAAAAAGAAGCGTTACGGCTACACAATAACCGCCGTTGGCCATAGAACGGCCCAGCCAGCCATTCACGAATCGAATCTACCGCCTCTGTTTTTATCAAACCTCAAAAATGTGTGTGTTATTGTACTTCAAATGCGGGGCTTGAGTGTTACACCATTTCAAGAGCTATACCATTACCCAATTCAGATATTTTGCCAAGACAAATGACGTCGAAATGGAAATGAATGGTAATATGAATAGCCATATACAAGTTAGCTCAAGGCTGTGCCATTGTTTCCTAGCTAATGACCATACCAGTCAGTCGAGACGCGCTTCAATGCACCAGTCAAGCACTCGTGATCTTACAGCTTTCATCTAAATATAATTTTCCGTCTTTGTGTGGCATGTGATACTGCCGCACGCCGCAGTCCATAGCCTAGATAGAATCTCTGCCCCGTAGCAATATCCCACCTCTTATTCCTCTCGCACTTCGTACGGGTCTACCTGCTATAGCTGCTATCTACTAACCATCCCCGCCCAGGACCAAAGTGGTCTTACCTTAGGAGGATGAGAAGCAACTTCTCGTTCCACTTCAATTTGCAATAATAGCTTTCGTTAGAGCTGTCTTTCAGCTTCCATAAAGCTATCTTTCTTACTACTTTGCTAGGTTGAAAATCTGAATCAGTATATTCAAGGCTATTATGAATCAACCAAAGCTGTCCCAAAATTCTTGCTAGCAGGCACTGTCAACCAGAGATATACCAGAGAGCCCGCCTATATATTGTGTCCACTAGTGCGGGCTAGAAGCGCGCTCGGTAAATTCCCAGCGGGCCGCAGCTAGAAGCTGGGCTGGGTTCAGCCCAGAGATATAAATTGACAGTACGACTAAAGAATGACCTAGACCGATCCTCGTCTCCAGCGGCTTGACAAATTTTATATATTTCATTTCCAGCAAAAAGCCTCACACCCCGCCCCCCGTCACCTGAGGCCTGTCCCCTCATTCATGTTCATTCCCTCGACCAGACTCTCGCCTTGACCATGGGCCCATCTCGACAGGCAATGAGCCAGTCCTTGACCTGATATTCAAAGACGCGATGGCGACCGAACACGTTGCCACTGAATCCCTCCCCAAGGCGAGCATCATTGCAATGACTCGTCTGGATATCGCACCTCATGAACAATGACGCGAGTGCGAGCATGAGCTCGTTCATGGCCAAGCTCTTCCCGATACAACCTCTCATCCCAAGCGAAAAAGGATTGAAGGCCGCTCGGACTTGTTCAAGCTCCTGCGCGGCTTCTGTCGGCGATGGGAAGGAGAAGGAGGAGGAGGTAGTGGTGGTGGAGCCGTTTGCGAGCCATCGCTCGGGCCGGTAAACAAACGGGTCGCGGTAGTACTTGTCGCTGTGGTGGATGCTGTAGATCCCTGTGCCCAGCTCGCACCCTTCGGGAATGTATTGGTCCCCAATGGAGAGACCACCGGGCAAGACCATGCGCCACAGGGCACTGCCCACCGGCGGGGACATGCGCATCGCCTCGTTGATACAGGCGCGGAGGTACTCACAGGAACTCAAGGCAGGTCCAAGACGAACATCTTCTTTGGAATGAAATGCGGCGCGAACTTCGGAGGCTGCTTTTGCGTAAGCGTCTGGGTATCGTGTGAGATAGAAAATCGTGGCAGATAGCGAGGTCGCGGTGGTGTCGGAGCCTATCATTTGTTTCCCAAGTCAGAGTAGTGAATCAAAGGCCCGAGGGACTCAGAAGCGAAAAGAAAAGAAAAATCAACAGAAAAAAGAAAAGGGAAAAGAAAAGGAAAAACACAGGAACTGACCTGCGACGACAAAGTTGATACTCTCTGCATTCAGCTGGTCCTGTGTGAGACGCTGCTTGGTCTCGTCGTCGCGAGACTTGAACAGGATGGTGAAGGCGTCCCCGGTGATATCAGTGGCCTTCATACGGTCTTTGAGGAGCTTGCTGACGAATCCCAAAAAGACATTCCGCGCCCTGATCGCCTTGCGGAAGAAGTATCGGTCAACTTTACGCCAGGCCAACATAGGTGCTTGTGAGAGGATCCCTATGCGAAAGTTGACCAGAGAGATAGCCGGAATGATGAAGCGGCACTTGGAGCTTTCTTGGAGGTTGTACGAGATGCCGTAGATCACCGAGGTCATGACGTCGAAGGCAAAGTCCCCGGCTAGGCAGCCTCTCGTCAGAAGAAACCAGGCTGGGAGCGAAAGATTTGTGCTCAGACTCACCATAGTCGCCCATGTTGATGGAGTCGGTCCAGCCATCTTGGCCCGTGTTATTCGAAAGCATCCGCTCGATCAACTTGTTGATATTTTCCATAATACGGGGCTCGTAAGACCGGAGCGCCCCGTCGGAAAACCCGTGGCTGACGATACGGCGCTTGCGTTCGTGCGTCTTCTTGTCTGTCTCTGTAAATGTGCTAGCCACTCGCAGAGTCATTGTTTGGTAGTCTGGGGATTTTTGGATCTGTTTGGCGCTACTGTAGATTTCTTATGTTTTTTTTATCGGGAGACCGTTAGTTTGGCCATCGGTTATCAAGATCACGGATCGTTTCATCGATCTCGGTCATGGCTTACCTTTGAGGCCTTCAGTTGTATTAACCAGAAGGCGATTGGGAGCATAACGAACGTAGTCACCTAAAATCCGAGGGGCTGCATTAGCGGACATTCGCTGGATGCGCGAGCAGCCACCACCGCATACCGTACTTGAGGTGGCATTTCCACATGTCGAGATGAAGGTCCCCCTTCACGGCGTGATATGCGCCATACAATTTCGTGAATTTGGCCAGGAACGGGCCCGGGTATTTCGCATATGGATGGAAGGTGACTCGGTATACTGCATTGGCAATCATCTAGAGGTCATGCATTAGACTATATGGGGTATAGAGCTCGGATCTTCTGCGAGACTTCGAAAGCCACTCACATATACAAGAACTAGAGTGAGCACAGTAGTAACCCCAGTGCCGAGATAGAACTTCAGGTTGTTCCACACGGCCGGAGAAGCGAGCATCACCGGCCACGGGCGAGATTCGCTTGGGTTCTCGACGACGAATGAGGATACAACATCCCGGGCGAACTCCCCCAGGAAGTGCACAGGTTCTGCCGGTGTTTCGTTCGACATGGCAGGAGGATGCAGCAGGTCTGAGATGTAGAGAAACGCCGGGGCTGTTTGTGATACTAGTAGTAGTAGGGCTGGCTCGAGGCTGAGCCTCCGCCCCGAGGGGGTGGTGCCACCGGTGGGCACGGGCTTGGTCGTTCCACACGGCACAGGAACAGCATCCGAGGGTAAGCTCCGTCCCGCAGCAAGTTAGGGCTTGTTTCTCATCTCGCTGTGCTTTCTCCTTCTGTCAGCATCCTCTTCCCTGCTCCCGCATCGGTGAACAGAAGAGCCATCCAGCCGTACCTCATCCAGTCGTACCTGACCCAGCCGTACCTGATGATCATGGGTTCTCTTTCTTGCCTGATGAGTTATGGTGAATACCTCCTCCAGACAGTGCAAACCCATCCGTGGTCCACGATTGTCGTTGCTGTCATTCTCTCGAGCGTGAAAAATATACCGCTCATGTGGCATGTATGTACCTGGTCCCTGCGTGAGATTCGATCTTTCCCACTCACCTCCATTCATTCTAGGCTCGATTGATTACGGCGGTACTCTATCATTCTGCGATAAGGAAGAACGACGTCGTCACAATCGAAAGTCATGGAGGACAGGGCCTCTTCGGCTATATAGTGACGAGCTCGCGGAGCCCTGTCTACGAGTGCGATATCAACGGCCACAAATCCGACAGCACGTACTTTAGCGACCTCGACATCAACCGCATTCATCTTCTCACGAGGGTGTTTAAAGGGGCAGGAGATCTATCGCTAAGACCTCCCCGACCGACCACTGCCCCAAACGACCGGCCCAAGAAGATGCGAATCCTTCTCGGTGGAACATGCTGCAGCTTTCGCAGAGAAATCAAGCCATATGCGGCGTACGAGATCCACTCTAGGGTCCTGGCGTGGGACGAGAAGTGGCTGTATGTGGTGAGCTATTTCGTCAAGCCGGGGAGCGCACGGAAAATAGCCTCAATGCAGAACAAGGCTGGCGACAGCGGTGAAATGACGAATATGGTTTTCGCTTCCGCCATCACAAAGTTCGTCTTCAAGGAGGACCGGAAGACTGTTCGTCCTGCGGATGCGCTGGAAGAGTTAGGTCTACTCTCCGCGTCCGAAGACGAGGCAGGGGAAGGGCTTTGGTCGAGAAGTCGGGTAGAGGAGCAGCGAAAGACTGGGATGAAAACTGCACAGCATTTGATTGCGCTGGATGATTTGCATGGCCAATTTGAGCAAGCATCAGAGTACCCATTCCTTGGGAAATTTGGTGTTCTGGGGATGATGTTGTGAAGCGGGCGAGGGATTTCGGAAGAGAAGAAGATGTGATGTGTTAAAATAAGGACGGACCTTGTATCTGAGACAGAATTTGTCTGCATGGCATGTGATTCTGCCGCTCACCACAGTCCATAGCTTAGGTAGAATCTCTCCCCACAGCAATCTGGCTCCTTATCCCTCTCATACATCGATACTGCTGCCCCTGCCGTAGCCGTATCTCATCAGAATGCAATGACACCCACCATCGGTAGATCCCGAGCAGGATCGAGATTTCCAGCCCGAGCCTGATGAAATGCTTCTTGCGCAACTTTTGCGAATTGCAAAGATAATGCTACCCATCATCTGGTTGGCGGTCTTAGTTCTCACGGCCCTTGATTGGCCGGTCCCAGAGGACTCTACCACGAGAACATGATTGTAACATTCAAAAGATCATTGCAGAAAACGAGGTTAAAAAAGGATATATACAAAAACAGAACTTGTAATTAAAGACACAGAAAAGCAGCAACACTACTTGAGATACTGCCCATGTTGACTCTTGACTGGCCCCCTGCCCCGGCCACGCTTATCCAACGCCCTAAACCCATGTTCCAGTACACCCCCCTCCTGGTACGCCTCGTAGACATTGATCGTCTCTTTGGAGACAGGGTCATATCCTACACCCGAGGCCTGCGTAACCATGTGCAGAATCTGCCCGTCCTCTCCCGACAGACCCGGCTGCATGCAAATGTCCTTGACGAGGATATCTCCCGATCCCTCAACGGCATGTCGTAGATTGTTCTCAAAGTGCGCGAAGAATTTCTTGACAAGGGGCCGCGAAACAACGCGGTCGTCAAAGAGGGCAAAGGCATCAACTCCACAGTCTGACACCGCACAGTCGAGGAAGAACGGGCTCGGACTGTTCGCAACTGGTAGCCGCAGGGGTCGTATCAGGCCAATCCCGCTGCCGATGTCTGCTTTGTGGTGATTGTATGGATTGACGGTCAGGCCAAAGGCGAGGTCACAGGCTGCTTGGGCGGAGGGGGAAAGGGTGCGGATGTGTGGAATACTACATTGCTCGTGAGCGATGATGGTGCGGCACTGCGATTCAATAGCAAGCAGCAGGGTCTGTAGGGACTTGCGGGGATCGATGCGGATTCGAAGTGGGACAGTGGTAAGGATAGGTCCGATGATGCGCTCGATCTCGGCCACCGGGGCGTTGCGTCCGCTGAGAGTGAGCAAGAGAGTGACGTCTTCGGCGCCAAGGAGCTGCGACAGGGCTAGTGCCCAAGAAGCGTAGATGGCTGTAGGCATCGATATATCGCGGCGCACAAGGTCCGCGTTGAGATGTACCTCGAGATCGCAGATGCTGTTGGCCTCACACTGACTAGCGTCGGTGGGCGGCGTGGCGAGCGGAGGGGGTGCGTGGTAGTCCGCAAGCTGGGCGCGCCAGAACTCGTCCTGAACCTCCTGGTCGCACTTTTCGAGGTAGCGGACAAAGCGGCTCATTGGAACCTCGGGTGCTTGACTAGTGCTTGCATCGCCGTGCAAGTACTCGCGCTCTAGTGTTGCAAAAAGCAGAGCGTATGCCCAGGCATCATAGGTCGAATGACAGGCGGTCGTGATGAAGTAGCGCTTGCCGGTCTGCTGGTCGATCACGTATCCCGCACGGCTCAGCGGAGTGCCTGGTCCAGTAGCGTCGCAGAGCTCCTGCTCGTAGTACTTTGGGATAGAGGCAGCAGAGCGCCAGATAGTGGGCGCCGGCTTTTGAACCAATTGCATCCAACTGCCGTCGGCCATCTGGACGATGCGTGTTCGGAGCACAGCATGAGCGTTGGTGGTGCGTTCCCAGGCGGACTTGAGGCGCTCCAGGTCTACAGAGAGGGGTGCCTCAAAGGCAGTCATTAGGCAGGTGACACCTGGACGCGTCAGGGAGACTGTGAGGAAGCCAATCTGTGCGGGCGTGGCGGGATACATGTCTTCAACGGACTCTGGGAGAATGCCACAGAGAGTAGCCGCCTCTTTGAGTACCTCTTCAACGAGCTTTTCCTGAGGCATCAGTGAGAAGGCAGGAATGACCGCCGTATCGTCCGCCGTAATTGGTTCCATGACTGCTGCCATATCGTCGAGAACTTGGTTCTGCAGGATCTTGTCTGCAGTCAGCGCGAACCCATGCGAGCGCGCAAGGGAAACAAGCTTGACCGCACCCATTGAGTCACCTCCAATGGCAGAAAAGTTGTCTTGGCCGGAAATATCGCTCTCGCTGAGATCCAAGACCTGTGCCCACAGACCACGTAGAGCCTGACCTTGTCCTGTTGCAGGCTCCTGCATCCGACCGGACCCAGGTGTTACGGCCAATTTGGTGAGGCTGGTCATGCTAAGGCCCGCGCAGAGGGCGTGGAGAGCCTTGTGGTCGATTTTTAGGTTGCTGGAAGTGGGGATATGATTGACAGGTACAAATATATGAGGAATCATAAAGTCCGGGAGCATTTTGGCGAGCCCACGGTGGACACCATTAACAAGGCTATCGAGACGGGCCCGGGCATCTTCGCTGTGGAGCAGAGCAAGCGGCTCTTCCGCCGGTGCTGAAGGTGTGCCAGGAGTAGTTGTAGCCATTGGCACGAATGCAATGAGCACAGGACGGCCTCTATTCTCCAGTTTGACAGCCTCGCAGGCCGGAGAGACAGATCCGCCGATTAGCTGATGCAGTTGGAAGTCGATCTCGCCGAGATCAACGCGTTGTCCGTTCAGTTTGACCTGCGCGTCCCGCCGGCCCAAGATGTGTATGCGACCGTCAGGCTCGAACCGACCAAGATCTCCCGTGGCATACAGACGACGCGGAGTGGAGTTGTCCTTCAAGGCCCAGGCAGGCGCCTCGAGAAAGGCCTTGTTTGTTGCCAAGGGGTCATGCAGGTATCCTCGTGCAACGACTGGGCCGTCAACAATAATCTCACCGACGGCACCGACAGGCATGAGCCGGTTGTGGTTCTCACTGTCGGCAATCCAAATGGAGCAATTCAGACCGCGGCCGATATTGGCGGGGGAGTCGCCGTAATGTAGGTCCGACTGCCCTGTGCACCACACAGTACATTCGGTTGGCCCGTAGACATTGATCAGTCTCACATTATTTGCCCAAGTGTTGATCAGTTCCTGAGTGAGGGCCTCGCCGCCTAGGGACAATGTTTCCAGTTTAATAGCGTTTGGGGAGAGCAGACTGGCGACAGTAGGCGTCAATGAAGCCTGATTGATACCCAGACGCTCCATGGCGCCCGCGAGGTCGTTTAAACGATCATGTTCGGATGGCATACAAACACAGCCGCCACTGATGAGGTTGGCGAAGATTTCACCCACACAAAAGTCCCAAGTAAAAGCCGCGAACTGGAGATATCGTGAGGTGGAGGTTTTACCCTGCACAGCGGCTTGTGCAGGCAGACCAGAGCAGGCGTTGCGGTGCTCGACGACAACACCCTTGGGTTCGCCAGTACTGCCGGAAGTGAACATAATGTAGGCCCCGTTTGTGGACAGAACGGTCGGAGTCTGGTAGGTCGGGGAAAGTGGGGCCAGGGCTTGGACAGACTCCCTGGTCACGGTGATAATATTGCACCCCGTTTCGGCGAAGAGATGTGTCAATTCGGGGGTCGTAATTAGCACCGACGCAGAGACGCGACCGAGCAGCGAGGCAAGACGTGGCTGGGGGTGATCCGGGTTCAACGGGGTCCAAATACCACCTGCCTTGAAGATGGCGAGGATGGCGACGAGACTATAGATGGACTTGTGGAATGAGAAGCCAACATAGTGTTCAGGCTGCACTCCAAGACTGACCAGTTGCTGTGCCAGACGATCCGAGTATGTATCCAGCTCTTCATAGGTTAATGTCCCGTCCCAGGAGCAGACAGCCGGTGCATCAGGCCGCTGAAGAGCTTGATCGTGCACCATGGAGTGAATGGTGCGCTCGTTAGGCTGCACCTGGTCCAGGGCGTGCCATTTCGCCAACTGGTGCATGTCACCCGGACCAATTAGGTCAATATCATTCAGAAGTGTATTGGGTGCAGTCGCCGGCAAATTTGATAGACGATCGAGAATGTGCTCAAATTGGCTGAGCATGCGATGGATGCCCTCGGTTGACACGAGGGTCGAGTCGTACGAAACGTTGACGGAGATGCCAGTCGACTCTTGTGAGCAGGTCATCGTGATGGGAAAGGTATAAAGACCCGCGACAGTAACTGGCAACGGTTCAACGCCCATTCCAAGATCGAGATCCAGCGAGGATGATCCCATCGCCTGGAAGACAAGTAACGTGCGGAGGGCCGAGGCGGCGCGGGCCTCTGGGCTGACCTTGCGGATGTTTTGGAAGCCCGCCTGCTGGTGCGGGATCAACTCGGTCGTGCTTTTCTTGATCATTGCCAAATACTCTGCCACGGTCTGGTCCCGCTCGTAGGCCACGCGGAAGGGGAAATTGGCAATAGTTGAGCCTACCATGTTCTCAATGCTAGGGATAGGGGTCGTGCGGCCGCTGACCACAACCCCGAACGTTACATTCTGTGAGCCCTCGTACAGCGACAGCAACATTCCCCAAGCCCCCTGAAGGATGGTGGCGACAGTATGGTCTCCCTGTGACGGCATGGAGAACCGAATTTTGGAGGTGAGCTCTGCGTCCGCCACTGAGCGATATCCCACAGAGGGTAGAGGGGGGAAAGAGGGAGGAGCCGCCGGCTCAAGATAAGTCTTCCAGAAGGCGAGGGTATCTGCCTCGCCTTGTTCGCGGAGATACCGAATGAGATGATTCGAACCCAGCATAGGCGATTGGTTCATGTCGTAGTAGGCTTCCTGCACATTTCGCCAGAGATTGGTGACACTCCAACCATCGTAGGCTCCGTGGTGCATCGTCAGCACAAAGTATCGCGATGCACCACCGTCGCCGCCTTCTCCGAGGATCGCCATGCGGTACAGTGGTTGCCCAAGATCCATCACGCGGTGAGCCTGGTCACGTTTGTACTGCTCAATGTCATTAGAGGTGACAAGCTCAATTTCGATTGGGCGACGGAGAATGACCTGTACAAAGCCCGAGGCGGTCGTATGAATCATACGCATGCGAGTGACGCTCGCGCGCTGCATCACGAGTTTCCAGGCGAGGCAAAACTTGCGAATGTCCAGAAAGGGGGCAAGACGGTACGCAAAGTGGGCGCTATAGGTACCCTGGTCTTGAATGGAGGCAACCATCATCCCCTCTTGAAGCGGAGTGGTTGGGTACATGTCCTCAATATCGTGGATAGCCACGTTGCACTGACGGGCTGCCTCCTGCAACAAGTCGCTCACCGGCTCGCGGTCGATGAGGGAGAAGGGAGGTGGCTCGTGTACAAGACCCCCCGTGGCAGTGGCCATGGTATGTGCCATGTCGGCTAGGGTTGGATGATCGAAGATGGCGGCAACGCTGAGTTGAATATTTTGCTCTCGGGCCATTGACACCAGCCGCACAGCAACCAGCGAGTCACCACCACTGCGGAAGAAGGAGCTATTGCGGCCGATGGTGTCTGGATCTACTGAAAGGAGCTGTGCCCACATTGTCTGGAGAGCGATCTCTGCCTCGCTTTCTACAGGCTGTAGGGCCTCAACCGCCGATTGACTCTGGATCGAAACGGGAGTGCCATCCAGGGCGACAACACGGAGGGCACGTCTGTCCACCTTGCCGGATACCAACAATGGCATCTTATCGAGAAAGTAGCAAATGGTCGGGATCATGTACGCCGGCAGGGTCTGGCGCAGGTCATGGTCGAGGGTGCGAAGGACGCTGCTGTGCTGGCTATTCTCTGGTTTATTGTTTCCGGGGGCCAGGAAGAGGGCAATAGTCTGATTGTCGTCTCTTCCTCCGGGCGCCACAATCTCGACAGCCAGTTCTGATGCGGGTCCGAGAGCCACACGCGCGCGGTACTCTATCTCACCCAGCTCGATGCGCAGCCCATTAAGCTTGACCTGCGTGTCCTTGCGACCGATGAAGTCAATCCAGCCATTGGGCTTGTAGCGCACCAGGTCACCAGTTTTGTAAATGCGGCGAGATGCAGATCCGGCCTTTGTATTTGGGAACCGGGATAGGAAGTGTGGGTTTTCGATAAAGGCAGCGGCGGTCTTCTCTGGATCTTTCAGATAGCCATCCGCAATAATAGGACCTTCAATGACAAGTTCGCCGCTTAATCCAACAGGCACAAGGCGATGATGGTCTGTGGGATCAACAATCCAGCTGGTGCTGGCCAAGGCGGTCCCGATGGTGCGTTCAGAGAAGTCTGGGCTGCTGATGTCGCAGACCATGTTGCACACCGCGGCTTCGGTGACTCCGTAGCCATTGACAAGGCGTACCCTACCGGCCCATCGCGCAATCAGGTCCTTCCTTATGGGCTCGCCGCCGAGGATGAGCTGGTCCAAGTGCGGCAGCTGCTCGGGCGAGAGCACGCGAGCAATCGACGGCGTCAAGATAGCGAGATTGACTTTGAAGTCATTAATGACGGGCACTATCTCGCTGAGACGCTGATACTCAGAGGGGATGCAGATGCACCCTCCGTGCACCAGGGTCGAGAATATTTCGACAACGGAGATATCAAACGTAAAAGCCGTGAACTGGAGAATGCGTGGTTTGCGATCAAATCCAAAGGGCCCATGGTGTGCGACGCTGGTTGAGATGGCCCGATGAGAGGTGATGACGCCTTTGGGTTTCCCAGAGCTGCCGGAGGTGAAGAAGCAGTAGGCCGGATGCGAAGAGGTGAGATAAACGCTAATCGCAGCAGCCTCATTCGCCCCGTCAAACAGAGATTGGGAGACAACGAGTGCGGGCGCCGTAAATTGCGCAAAGAGAGCTTCGTTTGACGCCGAAGTCAGCACTACCGGCGCCTCAACATCGCTGAGTATCTCGCGGAGCCGCTCAGTGGGGTGATGGGGGTCTAGCGGACAGTAGGCGGCTCCGGCTTTCATAATCCCAAGCATCGAGATAATGGCCCATAGTGACTTTTCAAAGCAGATCGGGATGATGGAGCCGGGAATGATGTTGAACTCGGCATGAAGCCTACGTGCGAGACGGGAAGACAACCGGTCCAAATCCGCATAGGAAAGGACTCCATCCCAGGAGACAACGGCGTCAGTATTAGGCTGTTGGCTTGCCACTTCCTCAACCAGCTCGTGCAAGCAACGCTCCACTGGCTCAACCGAAATCTGATTGAACAGCTGGATGTCGGCGTAGTCATCGGCGACCATCATGTCGAGCGATCGTACCTTACGGTCACCCGGTGCACTGTCAAGCTGCTCCACAACATATGAGAATTGTTGCAACAGTCGACGTACTTGAGATTCTGATACCAAGGCAGCGTCGTAATTCAGGTCCAATGCGTAGCCAGTGGGATTGAAGGTGCACTGTAAAACCAAGGGATAGGTGTGGAATGGCTTGAAGAAATCTTTATTGGCAGTAGGGCATCCCAAAAACGTCGCATGGTTGCGGTTGACGTCGTCCTCTGGATTCTGGATGACAAGCAGTGTTTGGAAGTTGCAGGCCGCTCTGGCATCGTCTGAAAGGCGGCGAATGTTCTGCAAACCCACCTGCTCAAACCGTGTGATAGCTAAAGATTGTCGCTGGACGTTCTCGAGGAGGGTCTGCACCTGCATTTCGGGTTGAAAGGTAATGCGCAGAGGTGTCGTCGCCAAAGTAGGACCGGCGATGTCATGGATTGCGTGCACGGCGGCTGCACGTCCGCTGGTCGTCTGCCCATAAACAACGTCGTCCAAGTCTGAATATCGTCCCAGCACCAAAGCAAGCGCGGTTCGTACGAGAGTCGCCCTAGTAATTCCAGTTCCCACGCGCTTGGTGAAGGGTGCGTCGAGGTGCAAGTAGGCATCCTGATACTGATGGTGCCGTGAGACAATCGAGGCGGGGTAGACCGATGGCGGAGCGCGATCCAGCTGTAACTTCCAGAATTCATCGGAGGCCGCCTGGTCAATGGAGCGAAGGTACTGAATGAACGTGTTCAAATGCACAGGTGGCTTTGCGTTGAGACCGTGATAAATCTCCTCGACGCGGCGGTAGATAGGCTGCACTGACCATCCATCGTAGATGGCATGATGCGCTGTGAAGACGAGGATGCGATCCTCCACAATGGCGAACCGGGATAGTGGCTGCCCCATTCTCATGCCTATGCGACGGTCCTCGTCGAGATAGGCTGCCTTATTGTTGCCACCTCTCCATCGCAGCTGGCCCTGGACAACAACCTGCATTGTTCCGTGCTGCGCGCTGGGGAAAAGCCGGGTGCGAAGGATTGGGACCTGCTGGTACACGGTCTCCCATGCCGCTCTCAGACGAGGCATGTCCACGCGGTCAGGAATTTCGAAGGCAAACTGGGCCATGTATGAGCCATTCTCCTTTTGTGCGAGAGCAAGGAGCCCTTCCTGGAGCGCTGTTGTCGGGTAGATATCTTCAATGGCACTATCAGGAATTTGACAGATCGTGCTGGCCTCGCGGCGGAGGACTCCAATATCGCTGATCAGTGCGAACGGGGCTAGAACTGAAGTGTTGCCCGCTCGGAGCTGTGTTGTGGCTAGTGCCATCGCAGACAGCACGGGATGCATGAAAATGGTCTCAACTGTGAGGTCAAGATTAGCCGTCCTGGCCAGTGCGACGAGGCGCATGGCCATAATCGAGTCGCCTGAGATGCGGAAGAAGTGAGCGTCTGAGCCGAAAGAATCGGGAGACAGGTTTAGAACCTGGCTCCAGAAGCCATGCAGCAGACGCTCCATATCCGTCGCTGGTGGCGCGGCCGTCTTCCTCTTGCTATGCGCCTCCAACGAGAACTGGGATATTTCCTCAAGGGTCATTGTTCGCGCCAGTCGTTGCAGCTTGCCACGGTCTGTCTTGGCTGATGCCGTAAAAGGCATGAGGCGCAGAGGCACATAGGCCGAGGGGATCATATGCATAGGCAGTCGGTCAGGAAGTTGTTCATTCACTCCCTTCATTGCCTCGTAGTATCGCGACAGCTCGCCCTCAGACGATGCAATTTCCGGCAGAAACTCGCCGGCCTTGGAGTACTCAACCTTAGTGGCCACGCTTAGGAAAGCCATCAGCATCGGCGGCGCAGTTCCATTCGCCGGTCGCACCATTTCCACCGCAACCTCTGCGATCTCTAGCATCGTCTCACGCATCTGATGCTCGATTTCGCCTAGTTCAACACGCTGACCTCGCAACTTGACCTGCGTGTCTCGTCGACCGACGTAGTGAACCTGTCCATTAGGAAGATATCGCACCAGATCGCCCATCTTGTACAGCTTGCCAGCTGATCGTTTGCCAGCGACTCGAGAGAACCAGGCGGGCGGTTCGATGAACGCAGCAGCTGTTTTCACCGGCTCGTTGATATACCCGTCAGCAACATTGGGGCCTTCTACAATCAGTTCACCAATAGTGCCGATAGGCGCCAGTTTATTATGATCAGTGGGGTCGGTGATCCAAGTGTTGCACCCGAGGGCAAAACCTATGTTGTGGCCTGACGCCGTCGAGGGGATGCCGGGATTGCAATGCGTCCAGATAGAGCACTCTGCGGGTCCGAAACTGTTGATCAGATATACAGCGGGAGCCCAGGTCTGGACGTTCTCAACTGTAGCAGTCTCGCCGCCGAAAAGCAATGTCTTGAGCGTGGCTATTTCTGACGGGTGAAGGAGTGAGGCAACGCTTGGGGTGAGGAACGCCCAATTTACGTGCATGCGCTCCATTGCCGCAGCTAAGCCATTCATTCGCTCAGCGTCGGAGGGAATACAGACACACGCCCCTAGGGAGAGCGAGGTGAAGATCTCCCCAATGCTGACGTCGGATGTATAGGCGGTAAATTGCAAATTGTTGGAGCCGGGACCCCCATAGCGGAGAACCTGCCCGTGCCCAACGATACTGCTGGTGAACGCTGAGTGACTGATAAAGATGCCCTTTGGCTTGCCAGTGCTGCCCGACGTAAATAGGATGAACGCTGGATCTGTTGATTTAACTGTCTCGAAGGGCAGCGTCGATTCGGCAACACGGCTGTGATTGCTGAGCGCCTGTGTGATTGCCTCTGCATCAACGGTAAAGGTGGACTCGATGAGAACTCGCGCTTTATCACACCATTTACGACTCGAAAGAACCAGATGTGCATCAACGTCCTCGACAAGTCCGCGTAGCCGCTCCAGGGGGTGCGCCGGATCGAGCGACACACAGGCGCCTCCAGCCTTCAGCACAGCCAACATTGTGACCACGGTATAAATTGACTTTTCAAACAACAGAGGTACTTTGACTCCAGGTTGCAGCCCTCGCGCGAGCAGCTCTGGTACCAGCGCGGAAGACTGCGCATCAAGCTCAGCATAGGTGAGTTCCCCTTCCCACGAGCGGACAGCTGGCGCCCCAGGCTGCAAAGCTGCTCGCCTGCGGAATGTCGAATGCACCAGGTCATCCTGCGGTGCCGGTGGTGGCTGATTCCAAAGGGATAGCTGTGCAATATCTCCCGAACTTACCAGATCTAGGTCTGACAGGTTGGTCTGAGCCATGGCCGGGTCGTGCAAAGAGACAAAAGCCTGATGCAGCTGCGCGGATAACCGCTCAATCTCTTCTCCAGCCAATAATTTAGAGTCGTACTCGACGGTCACTTGGAGCTCCTCGGCGCCAATCACGACGTCCAAACTCATGGAAAAAGTGTGAAATGGGCCCGCAAAGGAGTTGCTAACCACCTGCATATCGAGAGCGCCCTGTGTCGTGTCTGGCGCATTCTCAGCCTCTGTCTGAATCATCAAGAGCGTCTGGAAGTCGCACGCCGCCTTGATCTGCGGCGATAGCCTGCCGATATTGTAGATGCCGTATTGCTCGTGGGCCATCATCTCTTGTGCTTGCTCGTGGATCTGACGCAGGAAGTCCTCGACAGTCTGGGTTTGCCTGTTGACCTTAACACGCACGGGGACTACTGCTGTAGTCGGACCGAAGACAGCTTGAATCCCCTGCACTGGCGCCGACCGGCCGTTCAAACTAGCGCCAAAGACCACGTCGTCGGTGTCATCGGCGTAACGCGCAAGAAGCAAGGCCCACGCGGCGCGGATGAATGTGGGAATTGTGTACTCACATTGGCGGGCGACGATTGGGATACGCGTTGTGTAGTGGGAGTTAGCTGCAGGTCGGTAGGAGATGTCTGGAAGTCTGGGAAAGGCCATCGTAGGCGCATCCTCCATCTGCCTCTTCCAGTACTGCTCGAGGGGCCGCTGATCGGTATGCAGGAAAGACTGAACAAAGGTGTTAAACCCGACGACGTGATCGAGAAAAGTACCGGCAAACACTTTCTCCAGGTCCTCCACCATACGCAGAAGAGACCAGGCGTCGTACGCTGCCCGGTGCATTGAGAGCACAAAATGTGGGTTTCCACGACCAGTCGGGTCTTCAACCAGCGCGTATCGAACCAAGGGCTCGCCCACAGCGATCGGTGCGCGCTTGTCCCGCCAGAGATAGTCCTGCAGATCGGTGACGGAAGTGGCCGTCCAGTTCTCGACGGGACGCACGACAGCCTGCATCAAGCGGCCGGATCGGTTGTGAAAGACAGAAGTCCTAAGCATCGGCGTGCGGTTGTAAATGATCATCCAGGCACGGCGCCATTGATCAAGATCCATCGTCTTGGAGAGTTTGATCACCATCTGGCCAAAGTAGGTTCCTGGTTCCTTGGCTGATAGGGCCATCAAAGCGTCCTGGAGGGGAGTGCTGGGGTATATGTCCTCAATCTCCTCGTGGCTTTTGCCTAACACATCAATGGCCTGGGCGAGGGTGGATTCAATGGACTCGCCGGTCAGCTGCACTAGCTGGAACGGTTGTAGAACCTCTTCAACCATCTCTTCCACGTCCGTAGCGGCACGCGCTAGGTCGGCCAGAATGGGGGTTTTGAAGACATCCAGCACCTGGAAACGCCAGTGGGAGGCTGCGGCGCGTGTGACCAGCTTCATGGCGCTGATTGAGTCGCCTCCAAGTCGGAAGAAGTTATCTTGCACGAAAATCTCGTTCGGTGACAGGCCTAGCACTTGTGCCCACAATTTATGCATGCGCTTCTCAGCGACCGTGGACGGTGGCGAGTGGCTGTTCCCTGCGCGGGAGAAGGAGATCAATTCGTTGCGCGATAGTTCAGACACCAGCCGCCGCAGGCCCATGTGGTCGATCTTGTTAGTGACCGTTTGAGGGATACAGGTGACAGGCAGGAAGATGCTGGGGATCATATATGACGGCAGAGAGAGTGCTAGTTTGCCATCCAGCCCATCAGTCAAGCGCTTCAGTTCCTGGCGAGCTGCGGTCGAAGTCGCAACTCGGCAGGGCAATGTGGTATCGGCAGAATGCAGCACAATGAAGGCTACAATGATAGTTGTGGGTGGCTCGTTGGGATCTGCGCTCGTGCTTGTCGCGTCCACTGCGATATCAACATCGGCCGGCAAATGGCGCTGGAGATGGCTCTGCACTTCGGCAAGCTCAACACGTTGTCCACGGATCTTCACCTGTAAGTCGTTGCGACCCATGATCTGCAGCGTGCCGTCGGGATTATACCGCGCCATGTCACCTGTGCGATAGAAGCGGCGATTGCGCCCCTCAAAGAGTTGCGACAAGGGCCCGTCCATGGTCCAGCGGGGACGCTTAACGAACGCAAGGCAGGTTCTAGCCTCATCGTTAAGATACCCTCTGGCCAGGGTCGGACCCTCGACAAGGATTTCTCCGACCGTGCCAATCGGGGCGAGCGAGTTAAAGTCTCCTTTCTTTGTAATCCACAAACGAGCGCCTGGCACCGCGCGTCCAATGTTGGCAACATCGTCTTGAGCCGTGATGCCGCGGAAGGCTGAGCACATGATGGTTGTCTCTGCTGGGCCATACACGTTCATCAGGCTTCGGTGGCCCCATTTCCGCGTGCATTCCTCCGTCATGCGCTCGCCGCCCATTGCCAGGAATGCGAGCTGAGGAAGCTCGGCGGGATCGAGGGATGCGCCCACGGTCGGAGTCAGAAAAGCGCAGTTGACGTTCATCAAGCACAGGGACTCGGTGAGACGGTTGTTGCGGTCTTCGTCGGTGATACAGCAGATGCAGCCCCCCCGGAACAACATTGCAAAAACCTCTCCATAGAAAGCGTCGAACGCGTGGGGTGCGAATTGGACAACGCGGTAGGTCGTATCAAGCTTCATGATGGCTGAGATAGCTTCCACGCTGGAGCATGCGGCTTCGTGGGATATCTCAATCCCTTTGGGCTCCCCGGTTGTACCGGAAGTGAAGACGATGAAGGCGAGGCTTTCAGGACGGCCGTAACCGACCAGAGGATCGCGGAGCCCATCGCGGATCAGGAATTGCTCTTCCATTGTGTCAGCAGATAAGATGACTTGTGTAGTGGGTGCAATAGAGCTAAGGGCCTCTGTCTGCTGCGGAGACGCAATCAGGGTTCGGGCCTGGACTTGCTGTATGACACGGTGCAGGCGTTGATGGGGTACAGTCGGATCAAGCATAACGCATGCCCCTCCTGCCTTCATTACGGCGATAATTGCGACGACCACCCACATTGACTTTTCAAAGGAGATGAGGACAGGTTCTCCCTCGAGAGGGGCAGTCGCCAAGGTTCGGAGATGCTGGGCGAGCCGGGTAGAATACCTGTCTAGCAGCCGATATGTGAGCTGACCATCCCAGGAGTCAACTGCAGCCTTGTCAGGGTGCATGCAGGCGGTCTCCTCGAACCGGCCGTGCAACACCGACGCCACTCTGGCCGGCGCAATTGCGTTCCACTGCTTGATGGTGTCAAGATCAGCAGCGCCGATAAGGTCGAGATCGAGAATACGTGTGCCAGGATGCACAGTAAACACAAGGTTGATCGCATTCTGTAGTTGCTTCATGATCCGATCGACCTGCATTGTGGTCAAGAGACTGCCATCCCAGTTGACCTGCACGGTGATGGCCGTTTGATCGGTAATTGTGCAGCGCAGGCCAAACGCGAAAGAATGAAACGCGACCCCATCTCGTCGCTCCACTTCCTGCAGAAGATGAGTGTCTGTGTCCGTGTTGTCATACTCGACCAGAAGAAGGGACTGGACATCACACGCTACGCGTGCATCCTCTCCCAGGCTGCGAATGTTTTGCATCCCGTACTGCTCGATTTCCAGTAATGTACCGGCCTGGCCCTGCAAGTCCTGCAATAGTCTGCGTAGAGACTGGTCGGGCTCTAATTTTACGCGAATGGGAACGGTGGCGATGGTGGCAGCTCTGATCTCTTCAATCCCTGGTACTGAAGCGCCGCGTCCATTGCTGGTGCTGGCGAAGACGACGTCGTCCGCTCCGACGTACGTGGCCAGCAGCAGCGCCCATGCGGCGCGGATTTTGATGGCCGCCGAGATGCTAGGATCGACTTGGTGCATCGTTGATGGTAATTCGAAATGATGTTCTAAGAAGGCGTTGGGCTTGGGGATATAGCCCACAGGCACAATGGGGAAGACAGTGAGAGGCGCCGACTCCAGTTGGTGCTGCCATCCTTCGCGGACATGGTCCAGGTCCAAGTGTTTAAGATGCGTGATAAAGCCGGAGAAGCTGGGGCTCGGCGATAGAGATTCGCCATAGTAGGCGAGGTCGAAATCCCGTAAGAGCAGATCAAGAGACCACGCATCATGAATGGCATGGTGGAGAGTCATGACAAATACAGGACCATTGACTGGGTCGTGGACAATGGCAAAACGAGCAAGCGGCTCGCCCAGAAGCATCGGAATAGCCAGATCACGATGAAGATAGGATTCTAACTCTTCAGATGTGGTTGTAAATTCCAAATCCTGTTGGACTACGACTTGCCATAATTCTCCAACCTCGTCTGCAAAGATTCGTGTGTTGAGACAAGGCGCGGTGCAATGGGCAACAGTAGTCCAAGCCTGGATCAGACGATTGGTATCGACGCCAATGAGCTTGTATGCTTTCTGCACCACGTACAAGCCCGGGCTCTTGGCCGAGATTGCCATCAGTCCCTGTTGAAGTGGGGACGTCGGATATATATCTCGTATCGCTTCGTCTGGGGCATGACATTGCTGGCTGGCATACGCGCACAGTGCTTCGACATTACCATCGACTAAACCGAAGGACTCTGGACCAAAGCCAGACGAGGAGTCCAGAACCTCTACTGAAAGCGCCATGTCCGATAGGATCGGATTGGCGAGGATTGCCTTGACAGTCAGGCCCAGGCCTTGAGCACGACACGCTGAAACCAGACGGATGGCGGTGATGGAGTCACCGCCGAGCACGAAGAAGTTTGCTGCAGCGTCTTCCAGAGCTCCTGAGATGCCAAGTACGCGTTGCCAGAGCTCGCACAGCCGGGCCTCCATAGGTGTCGAGATGGCGAGAACTGCCTGCGGGGCGCGAAATAACGCAAGCTGCTGCAAGCTGATTGTGGCCGCAAATTGACGCAGCTGCTTACGATCCAGCTTGCCCGAGGCAGTCATGGGGAATTTACTGGACAAGGGGATATATATAGTCGGGACCATGTATGCTGGCAGCGACTGTGCAAGCTGAGCAGCAAACCGCATCGTCAACCTTTGCCACCCGGCAGGGTCATTCGATGCAGCAAGACGAATCTCCTTTACATCGGCTGTTTCGTTATTCATGTCCGGAGCCAGAAACCCTGCAATGGCATCCGACGCTGTGCCCTGCAGCCGGACAACGTCCACACAAGAGGCAAGGTCGGCGGGGACCAGCGGTTGCAGCCGGTCCTCGATCTCCTCTAGTTCCACCCGCTGCCCACGGATCTTGACTTGGGTATCGATACGTGCAATAAACTTGAACGTCCCGTCGGGATTATACTGGGCAAGATCTCCGCTTTTGTAGAAGCGAGCAGTGCTGTTGGGCGCAAATGCCGGCGCCGCGACGAACGCTTGTACGGTCGCAGTCGGGTTGTTGAGGTAGCCTGCAGCGACCATAGGCCCTTCCTGAAGCAGCTCCCCCGGCGTGCCAATGGGAACGAGTTTGTTGTGGTCATTGGGATCGACCACCCAGTTCATTCCGCCTTGCGAGACATGAATCGTGCTCGCGGCGTCGCCAGGTGAGAAGACCGAAAACCCACACATGCCGGCCTCGGTGGGCCCGTAGCCTGCAATGACACGCTTCTGCTCCAGCCACAGCTCGAGTAGACCTTGGGAGATGGCCTCACCGCCGAGATACAAGGTCTTCAGCTCCGGCACTTCATCAGGGGTCAGCAGCTTGGCGACTGTCGGGGTCGCATAAAGGAATTCGACATGCATTGCTCGCATTACGCCCGTCAGATCATTGATGCGCTGTTCCTCTGTAGGAATACACACAATGCAGCCACCGACAAGCGCAGTCATGATCTCATAGATAGAGTGATCGAAGTTGAACGAAGAGAATTGCAGGACCCGTGTGCGCGCCGGGATCTGCATCCCCGCAGAGTGGGCCACAATCGCCGAGGCAAGGTCGGAATGCCGCATGACAATGCCTTTGGGTGTTCCAGTAGATCCAGAGGTGAAGATGACCACCGCGGTTTCCGTGTGAGCGACCGTAGGGAGAGGGGTATCTCCCAGGTGATCGGGCAGGGAGTCCAGCAGCGCTTGGTCGACGGGCACGACCATATCAACTGCCCCTGTCATCTTCTCCACCCAGTTTGGGGACGACAGGATGCATTCCGCACTGACTTGGTCGAAGATCTTTTGTAGACGCGCGATGGGGTGCGAGGGCTCGGTGCCAATGTACGCCGCGCCAGCTTTCAGGACGGCGAGCTGTGTGATTGGCACAAATTTGGAGCGATCAAAGGTCAACGGAACACAGCTTCCAGGCCCTAGCTGTAGGTTGCTCTTGAGATAGTGGGCTACTTTAGTAGCCGCCGTGTCCAGCTCGCCGTAGGTTAGGTCGCCATCCCATGCGTGCACGGCCAGCTCGTTCCAGTAGTCACGACATGACTGCTGCACCAGCTCGTGAATCGTCGTCTGCGCCGGAGGTGGGATAGTCGGAGTCCAGCTCGAAATCTCCGCTCGATCCTCGGGGCAACAGAGGTCGAGGCTATCAATGGTGGCGGCATGCGTGCCGCAGAGCTGGCGCAGGAGATGCGAGTATTGGTAAACGATGCGGTTTGCCTGACGAGGGTCGAGGAGGTTCTGGTCGTAGCGAGCCGAGACTTGGGCGGTGACCTCAGAGGTCAAGCCAATGTCTAAAATGAGGGCATGCTGGTGCAGAGAGTGATGGGGTGGAGTCGTGTGGATTGCGACTATAGTTCGCAGCGACGAAGTAGGAGACTTTGCTTCGGGCTTGTGCAGCTGCTCCTGTACGGTCGCGAGTAACCCTGCGATGGTTGTCTCGGGCTGCCAAGCTACACGGAGCGCCTGTGGCTTCGTTTCCGAGCCCTTGTGGATGCCAAACAGCACCTCGGTGGCCAGGGAGGAATATCGGCCCAGTAGCAGCGCCCACGCCCCCAGGAATGCAGTCGTGATAACATCATCTGCTACACGCGGGAGATCGACCGGCTGGGCAAGGCTATGGCTGCTGGCCCACGGTCGGTACACAGAGGTGGGGAGCCCGGGGAACGTCTCCGGCAGAAGCGAATCCTTGGCGAGCGGTCCGTTGTCGAGCGACGAGGCAGACGCATCTTCCAGTGTCTCGTCGTCGCTGAGCGTGGCCGAGCTCGAGTCGGTGAGGACGGGTTCAACAGTCGTCACCACAGCTTTTCCCTGGTGCTCCTGCACCGACATGTCGATTACTGTAGCCATCTTGGGTCTAACCAGATGGGAGGGGGGTATAGCAAAAGTGTATCGTTTAGCGGTTAGAAGGCGACTGCTCGAGGACTCGGTATCGCAAGAGCGTTCTATACTCTACTGGTACCGTCAAGGACCGCTGTGCCTCGCTTCAAGCCCTCCGGCTCAACCTCCAAGCCGTTGCTGTTCACCATCACCAACACCTGGTTGCTGTGGACGCGCACGGAGTGGCACCACCGCTGCGACCGGTCGAAGGTGGTTCCATCGCGTGCCTGGCCTTTCAGCCCCTGGCCCCGAAATGAGTGAGCGCTATTTCCTCACCTGCATGTGGGAAACACGGTCCCCCAGTGCAGATGGAAGATCTCTTCTCGGTCACTGGTAGATCCAGCCTCCACCACAACTCTAGGTTGCAGGTGGCCCGTGCCATTCGTCTTACATAAGCTAGTCTTGGGACCCGACGGGCGGACGGGACCACCGGGCGACGAGCCGTCGTCACCTTTTCCCCTCAAGAGAAAGCGTCTCCAAGGTCTCCGGCATTCCGAAATAGGAAAATCGTCGAGCCAACCAATTTTTCAGCCATCCTAGAGTTGATGATCAAATCGGGAGTGACGCTACGATTGGTCCATTTCGGGTATAGGATGAAGTCCTGGACATGTGGTGACTAGGTTATCAATCATAAGAGGTGAACTGGACCAAGGTCAGCATATGTATATTATTAAATCTGGTTTCCGACACCCATTACGATCAGGTTCATTGTGTCTCGTAGTAGTTACAGTAGTTGCTCCAGGTCTACAGACTTTGCGGTAGGGAGTAGTTAGGTACCTCCAGGTAGGGACGGGACTGAGGGAACAGTAATTACTTGGGTAGATAATCGCAGGGTTACCGTCCGCATCGATTTCGTGGACCGACCTGAGCACCCCGGGCGGAGACAGCAGGTACTAAGGTAGTGGCTCGTTTCCACCACTCCAAACTGCGCCCTTGATGGTATCGCACGGTAAAGGTAATGCCACTGTGAGCTAATCGGCCATTTTTTCCCGACCCCGCTATTTACATTGTACCTTGCAACCATCCCCGCCGCCACGCGACGATTACCAGAGCCCCGAATGGAACTTAAGCAGAGCTCGGCTGACGCGGGCCAAACGGGATCTGGGAAAGCTTAGTGGCGCTCGGGAAGAGCCAGGTGCCCGGAACTAGTCTAGTCCGGACTCAGCCCTGAGCAGCGGTTGTGGAACGTGCGGGGATCTCGCATCAAGCGTCCATGAAGGAGATTCCACCAAGGCCAGTCGGACCAGACAGTGCTGGAAGACGCGAAGCCCTTTTCGTCGGAGATTTGGATCCTGCAGCGGCCTCTGTCCAATTGGTAGCCTTTGCGTGCACGGTGCTTGAACTATAGTAAGGAGGCGTCCAGCTGCTTGCTTTCGTCTGGATTAGCGTTGCTGGCTGTATCTGACTTGATAAGGATTTCGACCCAGCGCCAATTGCGACAGAATGTTCATCCAACATAAGATGATATTTTTGGCCCCGACGTTGCTTTCACGCCAGCACTCCACTCCAACCCTGCTGAAACTGGTCAGCGGCCAATCCCCGCACAAGCAGACGCACTATCTCATCCTTCGGGGCCTGCGAAGCATTCCTGCTACTGCAGCCGCTTCGAGAAGCAGACCGGCAGCTGGCGAAGCCAGAATGCCTGCTGTAAGACGAGACCAATGTATATAGCCATGGTGTCGAAGAGTTCTGGTGCCATGAGGATGGCCTCTGTCGCATCCATCGCCCGCAAATCCTTCACGCCATGTCCATGTCCTACACTCCGCGTCCTCTCTCCCCCTCCACATCCCAGCCGACGCGACGAGATCGCATGGCGTCTGCCCTGCGCACTCTGATGACCGAAGATGATATCGATCCAGAGATCTTGCGGGCAGGTACCCAATGGATGACCGCCCTCGACATCGAAACCACTCGGACTGCCATATCGCAGACCCAACCGTCTTCTGCACTTATCGATCCTCCTTTGGACGGCAGTGCGATGCCCATTGACCCTGCCCTGTGTAACGAGTGCCCTTTTCCGCTAGAAAGCGATACGAGCGCCGCCAACCCCGTGCAGAGCTGGCTGGGCGATGTCTTTTCCCACCCCAGCCCGCCCACCACCCTCGACACGGACCCAATGGGCTGCAATCCCACATTATTAGGTGAGTACAACTGATATGAGACTAAACGCGTATCTCGAGTCATCCGAAATTATACTGATTTGTCCTTGTGGCAGACTTTGCGTGGGTCTCGAATGAGTGGGATGCCTTGCTGAATCCTGCGGAGACCGATCACAGCAACAGCTTCGGCACAAGCGGCTTGCACAACCCTATTGCACCAACTCCCCAGACGAGCACCCCGGCTCTCCCATCCGTCACCCAGACGCCAATGCCACCGCCCTCGCAGCTCCCCTTTGCTGCTGATCGACGATCACTAGAGAAGAGCTCCCGACCACGGCCCTCAAAGCACCAGCGTGCACACTATATAATTGAGAAACGCTACCGGGCGGGGCTCCATGAGCGGTTTGAAGCTCTACGGGACTGCGTGGAAAGCTGGAAGCACCAGCAGCAGCAAGAGGAACAGGGTCAACAACAGCAATCCAATTATCCCCTCTCGCCTGGCACCACCGCGGACGGGACCAATGAAGGTGCGAACCGGGGTGTTACACGACTCAACAAGTCGAAGGTGCTATGTGAAGCAGTGGCCTACATCAAGCTACTACAAGAGGAGAACGAGGTTGTGATGGAACACATGAAGCTGCTGATCAGGCGCTTTCGAGCGACCAAACATGCGTTACAGCAAGGCTAGCGGGGTGCGTAGGAGCGTTTGGCGTAGTACGGCAGTTGCACGCGGGAACGAACGTATTATATAACACACGCAGATAATACATCAGTACAAACATTGGGCAGACTGATGGCTTTGGTCCTTTCGTAATGGTTGTAACTCCGGGCTTTTAGTAGACTGGGAATTGGCAGTTCCATGCTAACATTGAAATTCTTCGCATCTTTTTGGGTTGTTTGTTTAGGTGGACCTCTTGAATGCCGCGGGGTTAGGTTTAGATCCTGCTCAAATGCATAAACTCGATACCTTACACAGAATCGAACATGTGAAACCATATTCGTTTCATTTCCGAATGCATCTATCAGCCTCAGGCGTAGTACAAAGTCTTGACAGAAGACGATCAATTCTTGGCTGGCATTGACGATCCACTCACCCCCACATTTCTTCTTGGCAGTTGGGTGCGGTTGTTATATATACAGTTATCCATCAAGTCAAACCTTTTTCCCTCCATCATCTCCACTAGCCACGTCGAAGATGCGGCCTAAAACGCCATGCTCGGGTAGTGCCAGATCGTCATGGTTCATTCTGGGGATTTCATAGATCTCTGCAAAGATGACGGAGGCGCTGGTCTCCCACACTTTGCGAAAGTACTGCACGCCCCCCTTCCCCACGTACCCGTCCTTGTCGCCAAAGTACGCTGCCACTCGAAGCGAGCTCAATCGAGCATCTTTGGCCACATTCTGGGCCAACTTCCCTGCAAATTCCTCGTAGTCGTCGCAGACCCCCCACGACACCTGGGTTCCATTTGTCTTGAGTCCTAGCTTGGCCTCTTCGGCGACTCCGCTGGTGTCTTCCTCGAAGAACATCTTGACAAAGTAGTCGCGAGTGGGCTGTTTCGTAGCTGGTGTAAGCCCGCATGTCTCGAATAGTGTCGCCCCGTCGGCGAGTGAGTCGCTGCCCGCTACGTCCGCGCCCTTTGCGTGCTTCTTCGGGTGGGACTTCTCCTTTGACGTCGGCGCCGACGAAGGCATGAGCCGGTTCACGAGGAAGGAGGTCATCTTGTTCCACCCGCTGACCAGACCAGCGGGCATCGCGCTGAAAATGGTGAGCAGCTTGGCACCGGACTTGGACGGGTGGACCCAGGGCGAGATAAGATACACCGTCGGGGCTGGTGCCGCCACAACCTGGGGAAGGTGATATAGCGTGTTGAACAGATAGATAACCCCGCTGCTGTGCGCGACAAGCGTCACGGTCTCCACCTCGAGGTGCTGGAGCAGGACTGGGACCATCTCCAGCCAGACGGGGATGCGCTGCGTCAGCGCTACGGGCGTTGAACCTCCCAGTCCCGGCCGATCGGGGATAACGACACGAACGCGCTTCTGCTGGCAGAGATGGTCGATCCAAAGCGCGTTCCAGCGTCCACCGTACAGCCCGCCTGCGAAGAGAACGGTAGGGGTTCCGGGCTCCTGGCAGCCTGCGATCGCAAAAGTAACGCGGATTGTCTTCTGAACGGTCGCACTGGGGAAGCAGAGGCTTTGATGGAAGCGCTTTGCGGCGACAAAGGCACAGACATCCTCTCCCGCAGTTTCCTGATGCGACATGGTGTGGTGCACAGGGCGAGGGATTTGATCCGCCACAAGAGGGGCTTCGAGAGATGAATAAGAATAAGCAGAGGCGAATTGGCTTCCTATGACCGCCGGGGCTGATCCATCGTTGAAAATAACTGGATAAACATGGTTGTGGTTGCTGATAGAGGACATGGCCATTCCCTTCGTTTCTTCTCCATCGAGCCCCTCGGACCCCCATGCTTTTCCCTTTTTGGGAGTGTCGTACCACGCAGAACGTGCCACCGGACAGAAGATCTAGAAGCCCGGCCCGTCGGTCCCGTCTTTCTATGAAAGCGGAATGAAAGATTTGGTAACGGCTGTACATGAATGTTAGAAAACAACCAGGTAATTCCAGCTTCGAGCAGACAATAGAGCCAGTCACCATGCATCCCGACATTGAGCGTGAGCTCACGTATCTGCTGCTCATCGAACTTCTAGCGTAGGTTCCCAATGAGATCTTGCCCTGTATTGTCTCTACTAAGCAGTTTCCGTAGATATCAATTCGCGTCGCCGGTGAAATGGATCCAGACACAGGACGTCCTGCTCAAGGACCTCGGGATCCAGAACCTCGTCGAGGTAGGCCCGGTCAGCACCCTGATCAACATGATTAGACGCACCCTGCAGAATGAGGACTACGTGATCCATGACAGTGCGCTGGGGTTACGGCGAAAGCTGCTTAGCTACCGTGACCACGCAGCCGACATTCATCGCGGATTCACTTCGACAACAGACCTCAAGACAGAGACCGTAGAGGAACCAAATCTTCCTCCACCAACAGGGGCACCCCCAGTACCTTCTCCTGCTCCTCCTCCTGCAACAGCTGCAGAGGCTCTCATTCAACCGAGCATACCAGACGCTCCCGCCTCAGCCCAAGAAATTGTCCTCGCAATCATCTCCCTGAAGCTTGACCGTGCGTTGGGAGCCGACGAACTAAGAAAATCTGTCAAGCAGCTCTGCGGTGGCCGGTCTACGATGCAGAATGAGATCATCGGCGATTTGGAGGGCGAGTTTGGAAGTCTACCCGAGGACGCGGAAGGCAATGAAATTCAAACCCTATGTGACAGACTGCAGGCTTCGCCGGCATTTTCGGGGCAGCTACGCCGTACAACAACGGCCATGGTCTCCAAGATGGTCTCGCTGAAGATGCCTGCAAGCTTCCGCACGGCTCAGATTCGCGGGTACCTAGAGCGCCGCTGGGCGCTTGGCTCTGGGCGCCAGGACACGATCCTCCTTTCCGCGGGCAGCAAGCCGCCGGCGCAACGCTTGGCCTCACCGGCTGAAGCCCAGTCGTTTTTGGATGACATTGTAGTGCCATATCTTAATGAGAAGGGGTTGACTGCCCCTCCGGGAACCGGTGATTCACCTCTTGCGGTTGCAGTACCCCCAAGTGCTCAGGCACTTCCGCAGCAGGAGCCAGAGCCTCCGCATCAGTTGGTGAACGAGCTGTATTCACGTACTGACATCGATCTCGAACGCGACAAGCGCATCGACAACCTGCAGGGGGAGATCGACTCGCTCGTGGCCGAGTTAGGCGACGAGCTGATCGCCGGCGTGCAGCCACAATGGTCAGCACTCCACGTCCGCCATTATGACTCGTACTGGAATTGGAGTATCCAGGATCTATACCACGTTTTGGGTCAGATTCTCCGGGGCAGCGTTGGGGTGGGTGACCCATTGACGCGCCACAAGGGACGTCTTATCGCCAATCGTGCCTGTCCCCGGCTGCTCAGCGTCGCGGCGTATCTCCATCGCCAGGTTCTTGGCGGAGCACTGGAAGGCAACATCGACGCCGCAGCAGCGTTCCTCAAAACAGTAATGTCTTCCAGTGCTAACTGGGAACACCCTCCGACAATTAAGCCCTTTGCGCTCCATGTGTGTGAGCGACTAACTGCACCTCGCACCGTCATCAACCATAAGGGGGATCTTGAATATAGCGAGGTTCCTCGGGTGGAAGTCAGCAAAGACCACCGCGTGTCGCTTAGTGTGAAAGATGGCCAGGGCTGGGTTGTTGACGCGCATCTCACCGCGACATTTGCACAGGATCTTGAGAACGCAAAGAATAGTCATGCAAAAGCGCCTTCCTTTGCTTCCAAGATCGTCCTCCTCATTGGGGCGAGCCGTGCTTCGATTGGGTCAGAGATCCTTTGCGGCCTCCTGGTTGGCGGCGCCCATGTCATCGTCACGACCAGTCGTTTCACCCCGAAGACAATCTCCTTCTTCCGTGACTTGTATGTCGTACACGGTGCACGCGGAGCCAAACTACATCTCGTCTCATTTAACCAGGCCAGCCAGCAGGACGTGCGCGCTCTTGTGGACTGGGTCTATGACACTCTCGGGCTGGATCTCGATCACATCGTCCCCTTTGCCGCCATCTCAGTATCAGGCAGTGAGGTCGACGGGATTGACGCGCGTGCGGAACTGGCGCATCGAATGATGCTGATCAACGTACTTCGGCTGCTTGGTCAGGTCGCGGAGCAGAAGCGGAAGCACGGGTATAGCACGAATGTCACCCAGATTCTCCTGCCGCTGTCCCCGAATCACGGCGTCTTTGGCGGTGACGGTCTCTATGCAGAGTCCAAGGTTGGGCTGGAGCCGCTCTTTGCGAAGTGGGCATCGGAAAGCTGGGGCGCCTATCTCTCTCTTTGCGGTGCGTCGATCGGATGGACGCGGGGCACGGGGTTGATGAAAGCAAACGACCTCGTCGCGGAGGGGATGGAGGAGAGAATGGGGATTCGCACGTTTGGAGTAGAGGAAATGGCACTTCAGCTGCTGCTACTCATGGCCCCCCTTGTTGCAGAGCGGTGCGAGACTGCTGTAGTGTACGCAGACCTAACAGGGGGGCTAGGTCAGCAACCCAATCTCAAAGATAAACTGGTAGCGCTGAGGCAAGATATGCAACAGGCGAGCGCCGTGCGGAAGGCTATCTTGGAAGATCAAAAGCTGGATGATGGTGCAGAAATCCCAGCTGGTGATGACCGAGGAGTTGTGCCGCCGCCTCTAGCCAACCTGCAGCTGCAGTTTCCTGAACTTCCAGCATACGAGACGGAGATCCGTCCACTGGCGGCCAATCTGTGTGGAATGGTTGACCTCGACCGTATTGTGGTGGTTGCTGGTACTGGAGAAATAGGACCGCATGGCAGTGCGCGGACACGGTGGGAGATGGAGGCCAAAGGCAGGTTCAGCCTGGAAGGCTGCATCGAGATGGCGTGGCTGATGGGAATGATCCGGCACACTGCAGGCGAGGTGAATGGGAAATACTACAATGGATGGGCAGACGCAACCACGGGTAAACCTGTGGCTGACATTGAGGTCAAGAGTCGCTATGAGCAACGTATCCTGGCGCATACGGGAATTCGTCTCGTAGAGCCGGAGCTAGACATTGGCTGGGATTCTGACCCTACGCGCCGCCAGCTACTACAGGAAGTGGTCTTGACAGAGGATCTGCCTCCTGTTGCGACGTCAAAAGAGCTTGCACATCAGTTTCAGGCCGAGCACGGCGATCGCGTTGATGTCTTCTACCCCGCCAGTCCCAAGGATGGGGAAGACGAGGAGGATGTGCGCATTCGTCTCAAAAAAGGGGCCACGATCCTGGTTCCTAAGGGTTTGCGGGTTGCCCACGCTGTAGCAGGGCAGATCCCAACAGGTTGGGATCCAAAGGCGTACGGCTTGTCAGATGAGATCATCTCGCTGGTCGATCGTGTCACATTGTTCACGCTTGTCTGTGTCGCAGAAGCCCTATTCTCCAGCGGACTGACTGATGCATATGAACTCTACCGCTTCATCCATGTGTCAGAGCTGGGCAATTGCATCGGCTCTGGCTTGGGAGGTATCAACGCCTTGAAGAGCGTCTTCCGGACGCGTCACCATGACCTTCCTGTCGCCTCGGACGTGCTTCAGGAGACCTTCATCAACACGGCTCCCGCCTGGGTCAATATGCTGCTGATTTCTGGTTCTGGACCTCTGCGCACCCCTGTTGGTGCTTGTGCAACAGCCCTCGAGTCACTTGAATCCGGTTACGAGCTGATATCCACTGGAAAAGCCAAGGTGTGCCTAGTGGGAGGCGTTGACGACCTAGACCACGACATTGCTGTCGAGTTTGCCAACATGGGTGCAACCTCGAATCCGGCCAAGGAAGAGGCGCAGGCTCGTATACCTGCAGAAGCATCACGCCCAACCAGCTCAACTCGTGCTGGCTTTGTTGAAGCCCATGGAGCTGGAGTTCAGCTCCTCACCACTGCTCGACTTGCCCTTGACATGGGTCTGCCGGTGCACGGCGTCATTGCGTGGGCAGGCACAGCTAGCGATAAAGTCGGTCGCTCTGTTCCAGCACCCGGGCAGGGTCTTCTCACCAACGCGCGGGAGTCCAGCAACAATCAATTTCGAACGCCACTACTCAACATCTCCTACCGACGTCGTCGCCTCGAGCAGCGCCTGCGTCAGATTCACGATTGGGAAGACTCCGAAAAAGAAGCTGAGCAGCAAGACGAAGCCATAGACGGCAGGGTCGCACGACGACTCCTGGCCGAGGAAAGACGACAGTGGATCGCCAGCGAGGCCATACGCCAGCGCAAGAACGCTCTTGCCACCTTCGGCCACCAGTTCTGGCACGGCGAGCCCTGCATTTCACCCATCCGAGGATCCCTGGCCGTCTGGGGACTGACAATCAACGACCTAGACTTTGCTTCTTTCCACGGCACCTCGACTGTGCGCAACGACCTGAACGAGACGGACGTGATTCAGAAGCAGCTGGCCCACCTAGGCCGCGAGGACGGACACCTTCTCTACTGCATTTTCCAGAAATACCTCACTGGCCACTCCAAGGGAGCGGCAGCCGCCTGGATGTTGAACGGCTGTCTGCAGACCCTCGGCTCGGGCCTGATTCCAGGCCAGCGCAACGCGGATAATATTGACGAGCGATTGCGGGAACGTGAATTGCTATTTTATCCCAGCCAGACGCTTTACAAGCCCGGGCTAAAGGCATTCTCGGTGACCTCGTTTGGCTTTGGGCAAAAGGGGGCCCAGGCTATAGGAGTGCATCCGCGATATATGTTTGCGGCGGTGACTGAAGGGGAGTACCATGATTATTGTGTCCGGGTGCAAGAGAGACAGCAGAGAGCCTCGCAGGCGTGGGCAAAGTCTGTAGCGATACAGACAGTTTGTAATGTCAAGGATTTACCGCCCTGGGGAAAAAGGAACGAACAGGCGGTCATGTTGGACCCACTCGTGAGGTTCTGATACTCTCTTCACAGCAGCTCTGCGCAACATCAATGTTTAAGCTTCTCCATCACATCCCGTATTTTGTTTTCACGGTGCACTGGTTGTTTAGGTCAAATGTCATGTACCGCTGGTATAAACAGTCACTAACCTGAAGGTTGTATTACATTGAACTGCCCGATGCTTAAGATAATTGAGGGCCTTCCGAGTGGAAATAAATATCCTCCCCTAGGTATAGGTTTCCGGGAATAGCCCCTCATATTACCGACGTGTTCGACAGATTCAGTTGCAGGAATAACTGGGAGGACAAATGTCTCCCGCGCGAATCTGCGAGCTCAGCTAGTGAACTACATACTATTCATTGCATTTAGCCTGTGTAGGCATGTGTGTCCACGATGAATCCTACTCGATCCAGAAATACCTGTAGGTTGGATGGAGTAATGCCCGATTTACCAACTTTATGAGTTCAAGCAAGACATAACTCTGGTAATGTTGTAGGTTGGTAGTCAGGGAGAATCAATTTCCTGGAATGGATTAAGGTTATTCACCTACCTAGTAACATAGGCCTGTCACTAAGCTACCGTCTTACCCATCGTCCCAGTCGCCTGTGTGGTTGCCCTGATTGCAGCTAAGAATGTATCCTCTGCACCGTGCCTCTCGAGAATGCGCAACCCTGCTTCCGTGGAGCCTCTTGGAGTGGCGACCTTGTCAATGATCGCGTCAGGGGCTTCGCCCGCGAGCACCAAGGCAGCTGTACCCTGCATTGCTCGAGCACAGAGCCTAAGTGCATCCGCGGAAGGAATTTCCGACAGGCTGCGCGCGACAGCTCTGAGAAGGATCGCGTGGAAGGCGAGTGATGATGCACCAAGGGCCGAGGCCGCGTACATCTGCTTCTCCGCAACCCACTCCGTATGGCCTATGAGACCAAAGACGCCTTGAACTGTTTTGCGGCCGTCCTCTATCAGGCTCGAGCACACTGTCACAGACTGCTGCACAGACGCGGCGATGTTGGGAATCGCACGAACAAGAATTGTCTTATATTCTGGCCCAATATGCACTGATTGATACAAGCGGGCAAGGTCGACCAACGTCACTCCACCCGCCAAATTGACGAGAATCAGTCGCTGCTCACTCTGCTCAAAAGCTTGCACCACCTTCTCGGTCAGGATCTCCGAGATGGCGTTGGGTTTGCAACCTAGTATGACCACGTCTGCGTTCTGCACAGCACGAGCGTTCTCATCGCCCGTGTAGACATCTACTCGTAGAGAGTCTTGAGTCATCGCGAAACTGGCTATAGATTTGTGTATTCGCTGTGCTCCTGCGGTGGTCTTTGTTGTTACAACAACATGACTGAGCATGCGAGAGTTTTTCGGGTATGATTTTGCGAGTCCTTGCAGAATTGCAACCCCGAGCTTGCCTGAGAAACATGTGTTAATGTCTCCCCATTTCTTGAATGTACGGGCGGCCATGTCGCTTACCGCAGCCGAGAATCACTATTCTCACCCCATTCTCAATGTAGTCAGCCATGGGTTATTCCAGCTTGTAAGTTTTCTCACAAACGAAGACGGCTGCTGGTCTCGGTGCACTCTGTACCCTGTTCCTACAACGTGAATGCCTTCCGGTGTGGTTGGCACCATCACCAGTGGCACCACCTTTCCCCCCCCC